>CM067353.1:89511404-89593904 GCA_034190875.2 Urechis unicinctus
GCGGCATAAATTAAAAGATGCCATTATTTATGTCTGCGTTAAACGTAGTTATGTATTAACGAAATGATCCCTGAGTGCCCGATATGGGGCTGAATTTGGAACGAGGTTGCCTAGCAAGCTGCTTGGCAACCGCACCTTGGAAACCAAAAGTTTTAAGTTTTCAGACTTTCAGTCGCTACGCGGCGCTGTGGTCTCAGAAAATATATCCTTACTTCGGCTGTCGCCATTTATGTTGTCGGACATTACCCTTCTTGCTTGTCGGTCCAATGTGTGCGCAAAGATGCCCACAACTTGATTGAGTGAAGATTTGATGAAATCTACATTATGTAATCAAAGCGGAAGTATACACATCGATAGCCAGGTAAATTCAGAGCGCGTTATGATTTACAGCTAACATTCGTGTGGTTCATGGTTTAAAGGAGGCACCGTTATCGATGGAACGACATAACTGAATAAAACAGATTTCCACAGTAGATCATGAATATTTCCAGTCAAATAATAATGTTAAAAACTTATCAACATAATTGTCCATCATGTAAACTTTGCGGCACAAATTAGAAGATGGCATTACATACGTCTGCGTTAAACGTAGTAATGAAATAATGAAATGATCCCTGATTGCCATATATGGGGCTGAACAGTCTCTTTAAGATGCAATACCTCGAGAAAGAGATTGAAAAATATTGTGCTATGTAGAAGGAATATAGGCGTGCAGTTGACTCAGTGGATGCAGTAGATACTGCTTTAGTTACTGTTGGTATGTGTCTTGGCGCAGGTGGCGTAGGTGTATTGTCTACAGAAGTTACCATTCCTATTGCCAATGTGTTGCGTGTTACTGAATCCCTCGGCAACTGACCATTAAGGTCATTGGCGCCGAGCAAATTGAATACCATTGCTGACTTTGTATCGACAGCACTTGAAGATGGCAATATCTCGGATCATGAGTTTAAATACGTCTTAGCTGAGGTCACAAAACAGGGCCGGACATTCATGGTTAACCACTTGCCCGGGGGCAGTAGTTTCACATGCAGGACAAGTAAATTTTCTCACCGACTTTACCGACGGGCATATTGAAACTCAGACAACCGATATACAGTTCGTGAAAGAATGAATGGCGTGTCTTTCATTCCTTTTCCACGCTCCAATCCAAAGAAATGCAGAGAGTCTTATAGTTATATATTTATATTACCGTCGTGCGCGGCTAGTGGACGGAAAAATTTTGGGCCAGAGAAGGTTAATGAGGGCACCTCTATCTGTACAAAGCATTTCATCGGGGGAAACGGTCCAACAATTGAGCATCCTAACCCAATACCTGTTACTTCCCAATCAGAAACTGAAATTCATGCGAAAAAACAACGGCACATAAAGCAACATCCTGTATCGATATTGCCAACTACCAGCCATTGAAATGTGCCTCCTACCTGAAACTGCGAGAAAGCTGGCGGTAAAGAAGGCAATCATAAACGTAAAGAACTGGGACGACCCACTCTGTGTTCTATATTCCATTGAAGCAGCTCTGCACCCGGTTGCCAAGGACCGGCAGCGACCATCGAAATATAACATTAAGCCGCACTTAAAACTCTTAGAAGGATAAGGTGTGGACTATCCAACACCTATCTCGCAGATTGAGAAGATAGAAAAGCATGCTAACCTGGCCTTGAATGTCTTTGGCTGGGATGGAAAGGCCACTATCGTTCACCGTATCAGCAAACAGCCTGGTCCATGTATAAACCTCATGCTGGTTGAGGAGGACGGCAGGTTTCATTACACGTAGATCGAAAAACTGAACCACCTGCTGTATGACCAGAGTAAGCACGAGCACCGCAAGTTCTTCTGTGAGCGATGCTTGCATGGATAGACCACTGAGAAACTGCTCCTGGCGCACAAACCTGAGTGCATGGGTATCGGGCAAACTGCTGTGCGAGTGGATATGCCTGAGGAAGGGAAGAACATATCATCTTTCCAGAACTGGCAGAAACAGCTTCTTGTCTCCCATGTTATCTACGCTCACAGTTAAACTTCCTGGCCCTGCTCTTGATGCTACAAAGAGCAACAATCAGAGAACACAGGAACATGAGCCGTGGTGGTTACGGTTATGTAGTTGTTCGATGTGACGGTAAGACCGAACCCCCAGTGGTTTACAGAGGAAGCGATGCGGTGGAGAAGTTCTAACAGGCTATGCAGCAGGAGGAGAAAAAGATCAAAGCAGTTCTCTCCAAGCCTGTCCCCATGCGCATGACGCGAGAGGATAAAAGTGTGCATAAAGAGGCTACCCATTGTCATGTGTGTAAAAAGGAACTGGGGGGCAACTCTGTCCGCGATCACTGCCATATAACTGGTATGTACAGAGGACCGACCCACAAAGCCTGCAACCTAAACCTGCGGTTGAACCCTAAAACAACGCCCGTACCTGTGGTGTTCCATAACCTGCGCGGCTATGACTCCCATCTCTTGATTCAGGTCATGAGCAAAGTTGAGGGGAACATCAACTGTATCCCAAACAATATGGAGAAATATATCTCCCTGTCGCTTGAACAGTTGCGGTATATTGACAGTGCATAGTTTCTCCTGGCCTCGCTCGATAAGCTGGTGTCTGCTAACAACCCAGATGCCTTTGCTGTGACGGCGGAATATGAGCCAGACCAGATGAAGCGGCGGTTGCTGCTGCGTAAGGGAGTGTATCCTTATGAGTTCATGGACAGCTGGGATAAGTTTGATGCTCCACTGCCGCCCATCCATGAGTTCTACAGCAAGCTCTCTGAGCAGGGTATATCTGCTGCAGACTACGTACACGCCCAGAAAGTCTGGAACGCGTTCGGTTGCAAAAAGATGGGGGACTACCATGACCTTTACTTACGCACGGATGTGCTGCTCCTGGCTGATGTGTTTGAAACATTCCGAAAAAAGTGTGGAAGCAGTACGGGTTGGATAAATACCCACTACTATACCAGGTTGTCGTGGGATGCGCTTCTTAAGAGCACAGGGGTGGAACTCGAGCTTCTCACCGATTATGACTGTGTTTGGCTCTTTATTGAGAAGGGGCTGCGCGGTGGGATAAGCATGATGTCGTACCGCCACGCTAAAGCTAACAACCCATATGTGGAGGGTTATGAGCAGGGTAAGCCAGCGAGCTATATCCAGTACCTCGATGCCAACAACCTGTATGGGTGGGCGATGAGCCAAGCCCTACCGACTTCGGGTAATGAGTGGGTGGAACGGCCTGAGAACCTAGAGATCCAGGACCATCCCGATGATGTATGTATATACTTGAGGTGACTTGGAGTATCCTGCTGCGCTTCATGACGAACACAACGATACCCCCTAGCGCCAGAGCGACTTCTTGTACTTCTTGTACAGAACGAATGGTTGTCAGACTACTAGAAGGATCTCCTAGGTGTATTTTGGCACACCGTAAATGGAGTTGAAAAGCTGGTGCCCCAACCTGCGGAACAAGGAGAAGTATGTGGGTAGATGAAGGATAGAAAGTGCGCTGTATCTGTCTTTGGGGATGAGACTTTCCAAGATCCATCGTGCATTTGTCTTTGACCAAAGTCCCTGGATGGAGCCTTACATTAGGATAAATACAGATCTGCGTAAGGTGGCCACCAGCGACTTTGAGAAGGACTTGTATAAACTGATGAACAACTCTGTGTTTGGCAAGACTATGGAGAACCTCGGAAGGCGAGTCGACGTTAAGATTGTGCGCTCATCGGAAAAAGAGAAAATACGGAGGCCTGTGGCCAGCCTCGCCTATGCTCGACATAAAGTGTATGACCATGATCTGGCTGCCCTGCATATGCACAAGACCCGTTTAGACTTAAACCGTCCGTCCGTTTGGGGGTCGGGTCCGAGGCCCTCTTAGGGTGAGCAAATATCTTGTATAAGCTGCTAAGAGTCAGTAGGGAGTGTATCCTTATGTCGAACCTTTTTGCCTTTAAAATGGGTGTATTTGTGGGCATGGTCAAACTGGTACTAAAATGTGATGAAAATACGTTGAAATGGAACCTCACAGTACATTATCAAATCATTAACCACATTGGTACTAAAAATACGTTGAAGTGGGTCTATTCATTAGTGTATGTGGGTCTTTTTGTACGCTCACAGACAATAGTAGGATAGGTCGGTGCGCCAGAACCGCCACTCCCTATACTACTCATTAGGTCAAGGGCACCGTAGAATGGTCTAAGCCCAGAGGTCAAGCGCCCTGAAAGTTGAATATAGGATATAGCTTTTTCATTTAACAGAATGTTTAGTGTGAAAATGCATGTGATATTCGGAAATTTACCGGAAGTGGTATTTTTTTTTTATACACGACTGTTGTATGCTTCCCCACAAGGGCGACCAGCGTGTATAAATGCCTGTTGATTCAACGATGTAGCGGGTATTATGATTGCCTGACTTGTTGTGCATGTATGAATACAAATATAGAATAATAAGTGTCAGTTTGTATCGGGAGTTCTAGCTCATAATACAAATTGTGTAAGGGACTAAAGGGATACGGTACATTGGAAATGCAATGTAATCTCGATGAAATGACGAATATAATGAAGAAACTACCATTGCTATGTTATTCATATCATTCATCATATCATATTATTCACCAAACACCTCTCTATTACTTAGTTTCACCAAAGATTTTCCAAATCGTATGCAGATGGGTTAGCGCGTCGAGTCGATATCACAGGAAAGGGTTGCTGCTACGCGTGACTGTTAGGACACGCGACTGCAATTTGGAGCGCGCGATGCGATCTGCTTTTTGCGCTGCGCAACGGGTCGTGCGTCCGCTTCAAAGGATATCATCTGCAGCTTTTGTATCTCTGAGAAACACCTGAGTTCATCCCAGTGGTTGCTGTATATAGCCGTGAAACCAAGTAACGGGCAGACAAAAGAACAAGCTGCCGGCTTCAAACTTCACAATTATCGGCGAATTATTACAAGAAATCAGGATTGATACATTTTGAGATGAATATTCTCCGACCTCCAGTGACTGATCACACGCCAGGGTGCAAAAGGAAAAAAGAACCAAATAGATGCGAGAGCCAGAAAAAGTATGAAAAAAAAAAGAGCAAGAAGCTTTCAAAGTCAGTGGCAAGAGAGTTACACGTGGTTGTCCTACAAAGCAGAGGATGACCTAATATGGGGTCAGCTGTGCAGAGGATGACCTAATGTGGGGTCAGCTGTGCAGAGGATGACCTAATGTGGGGTCAGCTGTGCAGAGGATGACCTAATATGGGGTCAGCTGTGCAGAGGATGACCTAATGTGGGGTCAGCTGTGCAGAGGATGACCTAATGTGGGGTCAGCTGTGCAGAGGATGACCTAATGTGGGGTCAGCTGTGTAGGGATGAATCTAATTGCGACAGGGCATCATCGCTCGTCACGGTACTAACAGCTTCCGACTTCCTAATATTGCTAGTCACGGCCGAAGTCAGGGTCATCTGAGGGCAGCCCAGACTGCTCGCGCACGTGAACGCCTCACAGCAGGAGAGGCGGCAACAGGTCCGCTTGCGGAACAAGTCCGACAGCTAGAACACGAGCACCGCGATCAGCTGACAAGACTTTTCCACGCTGCCTGCTTCGTCTTCTCGTCCCAAATGCCGTTTGCATCCTCCCCAGGTCTAGTAAACCAGTAGCTCTTTTGAACCAAGTGGAGCTTGGGCTCCCTCTTGGTTCTCGAAGATGGCATTTCCAATGTAGAAAATTCGATAATAAGACCTTACCTTCAAGATGTCAACTGGATATAACAAGTCCAATTTAATAAGCAATCAGTATTATGCATCGCATTAGAGTCTCAAGAATCGTAACAACTTGTAAATATGCATTATCGCCTTTAATGTGCGAGGCGATTAACTTTTCCGACTAAATTCCAATATAGCGGCGAGATTGCGCAACGGACTTGTTATGATGATGAATAAAGGAGATGAGAAGGCAACTAGGTTGGAAAGTTAAAAGGTATAAATCTAGTATAAAACTGACTCACCTGTGAAATGTATTATCAGGCAGATGATGGTATGATAAAAACTTAGCAAATTCCACGCGGTCGTTTACGACAACGTCATGCAAGAGACCAACAGAATTCGGAGTGGAATTTCGCCGAAAAGTTAGAAATTAATCGAATATCAAGTGTTCTCCCGGATATTGGTAAAAATACCCATAACAATTAAATTCAGTCAATACTCTCACTGTTGGTGGCTTTAAATTCTTCTCAGTACGTATTTTTAACGTGATAGATTAAGCATGTTTGTCAATCTACCGATAAACGGAGGGTTTTCCTGTTAGACCAACAAGGGAGTACCCGGTCGACTGTTTGTCTGTTGGGCTACTCCCCAGATCTAGTCAAGCTAAATTCCCGCATTGGTGGTGACTTGGGTGACAGCTACTCAAGCAGCAAGGCACGTGTAAGATTCTTAACGGATATTTACGTGTACCCGAGAAAGCCTGTAGTTCAGCCTGCTCTCCTCAAGCATGTTGATTGCCATTCATTGCCTGGCCCATTGACTGTTATTAACAGTTTTGGATGCCAATAAAGACAACCCACTTATGAAGCAAGTCCAGGAAATATTGAACCTGCTGTATAAACAGTATCACAGCTCCACCAAAGCACTTCGGGAACTGAGGGCAATCACTGAACACTAAGATGAGGAGGTGCTGAAGCCAACCAATCTTGGAGAAACCAAGTGGATACCCCACATCTCAAGAGTATTGCCAACAATGATTAGGAGCTACAAGGTCATTGAAGCACACTTCGCAGACGTGTGATGTACTAAGTCGTTCCAGAGTGACGCGCTTTCATTGGCACCTGCCTTGGAAAGCCTTGACACTTACCAGCTGCAGTTGGTAGCCATGCGTACTCAGCCTGGGGGACTGCTTTCGTCAGTTCTTGGAAGGTTGTGACATGAGGAATGGGGAATAATATGGTGTGCAATTGAAAGGCTACGTAATAGGTTACCAGCTCTAGCAGCAAAGAGACAGGGTGACATGGTGTGTCAGTGACCGTCTGGAAGCTAGGGTGAATGATTTGGCAGGACCACTTCTTAGTAAAATAGGCATTTTTGACCCCAGCAACTGGCCACAATCGAGAGACCAGTTGGCAAATTATGGCATAGACGAACTACGTGGCCTCCTCGACCACTATCAGGAGCTGTTAGCAAACCAGGGATGCCAAGTGCAATCAGTTTCCCAAGAATTCAGCAGTTCTAGGTGTTTGGGCGGCGCTTTCAGGGCGGCGCTTTCAGGGCAGTGCCAATCAGCTGGTCCATGAAGCAATGGGCAAAGAAAGGTTTGGCAACAGCTGTGTGCAAGAGAGGCTTCTCTTGCATGAAGAGAATCAAGAGTGACTGGCGCTCATCTTTGTGCACACCACATCTTTCAATGCTAATTTACATGGCACTTGAAGGCCCAGACCCTGACACCTTTAAGGCTGAGCGCGCTGTGGACCATTGGCTTAATATATTTCATACCACAGTGGTGGTGAACACGTTGAAACTGACATCAAGTAGCCACAGCATGATTTGCATTTTTTACACCAAACACACCCGAAAAGTGTGTGCATCCGGTTTTTGGACCAAGAGGCAAGACCTTTAGCAAATGGTTTTAGGTTTGAAGTGGAAACAAATTCTGTCCGTGTAAAATGAACGCCGAAGAGCGTATTGCTGAGCTTGATGTTTATGTAAAAAGAGTTGAATTTAGATATAGATTATCTGAGAGATGAGAAAATAGATTTGGAGCTCGAGCTGAGTGATGTTGTGAGTGATTTTGATGACCTTGTGAAACGAGTGAAACATCTAGAGGAGCTTGTCAACGGGTGTGAGTTGCAGGCCAGGAGCTTGTGAAATTCTGTTGTGTAAGGGGCAATAGCACTCTTCATGGCAGACATGTTTGACGCAATGCTAACATAACATCCCAGCCTGCGCAGAAGCCGATGCGCAGGAGATCGGGGTAATAGAGCTTAAAATCGCGAGCTCTGATTGGACAATCTAATTAAGAGCTCCAATCAGAGCTCGTGATTTCTTTTCCCCGGACGACGGGCAGACGATCAATGAACTTACGGGTAGAGTAAATCGCCTAAACGGCTAAAATAGCGTTTGAACTCGAAAAAAGTACCCTTTTAGTTGGCAAATGTCGAGGCGGATGGTTTTGTTAGGTAGATGAACATGTTCTCAACGGCTATGGGGCGCGCCAGGCTCGTCAACGGGACTAAAGGTGGTTTAGGCGAGATTTTTGGTGAGCTGGTGGCGAAATCGTTGCCACCCTTGGGTTTATGTATACATAGAAGATAGCGGCCGGCAGGCCAATGCAAATCCCTGTGCGGCCAACAGGTTGCCCCCTATTAGTCGCCTCTTACGGCATGCAGGAGGATACAGGGAAAAGCACGCATGGCTCTGCTCTTAAATTAGACGAACACATCATATAATAGACTTGGACCGACCAAGGGCATTTATTACGTGACTAATTATGCATTGCATAATCGATTATGACAAAACTTAAATCATAACATTACACAATCAATTACGTAACACTAACTAATGTTTACTCATACTCATCGGTGTAGCTCCAATAGGCACGGTAGGCCTACACATCGTTTCCAAAAATGAATCGCACCATATTGGATCTATAGTCTAAAAAAATCTCGGGGGAGGTCCCCTGAACCCCCGATAGGCCCAGCTACGCCCCTGATGCTTAATGACATAACATGATATTAATAATTTTGAATTACGAAATGACAATAAGTAATGAGAAATCCCCAAGGATCCAAGTAAGAGTTTACTTTTCATGTAGTTAGGTATATTTGTTGAGAATTGGGCAAAGGAACTTGTAAGATAGAGGCATGGTGAGATATTCTGGTAGAGCGTTGAGAGAGCAGCACAATGACGCAATGGGTGGTTTTGCAAGAGGGGGGGGGGGGGGGGGGGGTGTGCAGAGTAAAACTCGTCTTTAGCCTGGATAGTGGGTGATAGGTCAGTAGCCAGGTGAGCAACATATCTAGAGGGCAACTTGCGAGGCTGGGACAGGGGAGAAACTAGATGTTACTAGATTTTGTTACTATCTGAGAAGGCCCGCGACCGGTGGTGTGATATATCTGCATCCAATTGTCTCGCCAACGTTGTAATACGTCTATCTGTGCCGGCTAGAGACATGGGAAGACAATGATTGGAGGAAGAGGTGTAAGGAGGTAGGACAAGCCCCTGTGTATGAACGAGAATACAGCTGACTGAGCATGCCCGTCTGGGGTAAGCGTGAGATGGTGTCACTAAGGATATTCAACTTGCCTGGGATATGTACAGCTTTTATTTCAAAGTTATATTGGGAGAAATCCAGAATAGTTCGCGTAGGGCGGCCATTACTAGGCGATTTTTGCATGTGCCTCTATCGAACCAGTCTGCATTCGCAACACGCACTTGGTAATTACCGTCTGTGTTGGTCGGTGGGCTACACCATGCTTTCAAACACATAGTGTGGTTGGCAGGTAGGATGCGGATGGAGTGTTAGCCAGAATATCACATTTTGATGCTTTACTCGATGGTATAAGTGTTTATATATGTCAATAACCTGAATCTCCGCCCCCTCACTCCCCCACAACCCCCCCCCCCCCCCCCACCACCCCTCTCACTAGCACGACAAACAAGACAAAGCACGTCTACCATTTCTTGGCTGCATTATCTTTGACCAATTGACCCGCACTCCGGCGCGCCCCTGATCACCCATCACGGCGCGCCCCTGATCACCCATCACGGCGCGCCCCTGACCCACTGACCACATTCGCAAACGCACCTCGCATCTTCCCTTAATCCGATTAATTCTTGATGAAAGAATTGTTTGCGTTGGACATGTCCATGGTGATCGTGTAAAAACAAAGGACAATATTTCATTAGCGGGCTCCAACAGCGTCTGTTCTCAAGTGAAGGTATTATTTATGGGTATCAGCAATGACAATAGTGGTTAGGTCGCTCTGATGGTCGCGAGTGGTGGTGTTAGGTCGCTCTGATGGTCGCGAGTGGTGGTGTTAGGTCGCTCTGATGGTCGCGAGTGGTGGTGTTAGGTCGCTCTGATGGTCGCGAGTGGTGGTGTTAGGTCGCTCTGATGGTCGCGAGTGGTGGTGTTAGGTCGCTCTGATGGTCGCGAGTGGTGGTGTTAGGTCGCTCTGATGGTCGCGAGTGGTGGTGTTAGGTCGCTCTGATGGTCGCGAGTGGAGGTGTTAGGTCGCTCTGTTGGTCGCGAGTGGTGGTGTTAGGTCGCTCTGTTGGTCGCGAGTGGTGGTGTTAGGTCGCTCTGTTGGTCGCGAGTGGTGGTGTTAGGGGTAAGATGGCTGATTACGCGCAAGTTGGTGCAGGTTATTTGAAAAACTTTCTCATACGTCTCTTGACAGGTGAAGTGGCTGTAAATAATGAACTATTCACACTAGTAGCATGCAATAACGTCTATCCAAACATCGTCATGCTAGCTCCCGTTAACTATACACACTAGCATGCAATAACGTCTATCCAAACATCGTCATGCTAGCTCCCGTTAACTATACACACTAGCATGCGATAACGTCTATCCAAACATCGTCATGCTAGCTCCCGTTAACTATACACACTAGCATGCAATAACGTCTATCCAAACATCGTCATGCTAGCTCCCGTTAACTATACACACTAGCATGCAATAACGTCTATCCAAACATCGTCATGCTAGCTCCCGTTAACTATACACACTAGCTTGCAATAACGTCTATCCAAACATCGTCATGCTAGCTCCCGTTTTGTAACACAAATTGATAAGAACTGCATACAACATTAATGCATGTCACTTTGGTGTTTCAACGATTCAGTCAGCCAGAAACAAAATGAATACAAATCACCTGTTATTCATGGTATCTTCCTGATCAATTGGGACTCGAATTTGATTGCTTATTGTAACCTGGGTTCATGTAAATCCCACGGACGATGGCTGGGTGCAATATCCACTGCGGCCACGGCCTGCGACAACAATGGTGTGTAAATAAAGGTCGAAGAGGCAGACGACCAAGTCACTCTGTGGCGCGCGGAAGCAAGGCGATGGATTGCTTGTAGCGGTCATATTTGTTCTGCGATGGATTGACGTTCCAAATTAGGTGCTGGGTGCTTGCTGAGCGCAGATCAAATGGATACTCGTTGGGTTCGGACGCAGACGAGGAAACTGACATTAGTGGTCGCTTGAGGGCCACAACCACATTTCAGTGAGTGTCATTGTTTGTAAGAATTACTAATATTAGTTGTTTAAATCCTCCCGCTACTTTCTTTCAGCAACAGGTGGGGAATTACATGACGTCGTGTGACGTAGTCATTGTCTATTGTCTCCGCAGCCATAGTGAATAGAAATCAGACCACATACAGCGATACACAACACACGTCAGACCTCGGCTTGACACGTGTATTGTGACGTATGAGCGTCTACGGTTAGTTAGGGTATTTAGTATCATATTCTTGCTAAATGTAATGTTAATAAATGCTCTTTTTCCCGAAAGTACCTCAATGAAGATTATAGTACATTTCGTCATTGGTGACAACTTCGTTGTGCTGCTGAGTTAACACCATTGAAAACGGTGCAGGATTTCATTAATTAAGTCGGGCGCCATGTGTACATTCCACCGGCAACTATCTCGGTATGGGTAAAAAAAAAGTTTCTGACGTCACGTGGGAATATGTACCCCCATCTTCTTCCTGTCTAATCTAAAACGATGAAGAGTTCAATTTCTATCGTGGATAATGAGAATCCCACGATGACGATATCCCTTCGATGGATGCACCTTGTGTGCTTACTGGCCGGACATTTGCCTCCACCCACATTAGGGCACTTAATAATGCATATAGACTTCTGCATATCACCCACTCATCATGGTCGATTGGAAAGTTCAGGGTTATGCAATTTATACTAATCTCGAAGCCATGAGTGCGCCGAATCTAGTTATGGAGTTGGAGGCACGGCCCTGTGCACGTATAATGGTGAGGAGATGCACCAATGGAACACAATGGACTGACTTGACATCGTAATTATTCGGCTTGCATATTGATGTACATTATTATTGTACTAAATAAGGAAAAATCACTACCACGAGATTCTGGCTTCTATAGATGAATCCCATAAAGAGATAGAACCGGTGTGGATATGGGCCGTGATATTGTGACACAGAAGTACATTATTGTGATATAAACGGAAAAAAGAGAATTTGTTCACGTGAATCTAAAAGAGACCGGGTTCATAAGACTACGAGCAACAAAGAGGTGTGCCTCGTGGTACAACATCGATCGTGTAGCCCAGAGAGCGTCGACCACTGGTTAGCTTCAAGCTGTAACAGCCTGTGACAATTAAAACATCAAAAGAGGACGCGAAATTAGCTCATAAGAGAAATCGAAACGATGACATAACGGAGATCATTGGGTAAATGTACAGACGCTCGGTTCCCGATGCCAAGCTTCCGAACGCCGAGCCGATTCCGGGCTCCGAGCCGATTCCGGGCTCCGAGCCGATTCCGGGCTCCGAGCCGCTATCCGAATGTAACAAGAAGGTATAAACTAATGGATCCTGCTGTTTCTCCTTTCGTCACATGTAATCTGTCACAATGGTATTTCTGATGCTAAATAGAATAGTCGACAATTTAACATTCAGCCTTCGATGATCGACTTTCGAACGGCTAGTATTTCGCGTTTAATCACGGACATGTCCGTCCCCGCAGCGCAAGAGTCACTGGTCAGACGCAGGTTTGGCATCGGAAACTGAGCGCATGTGGGTAAACGTAGATGCGCTTCTGGTAACCACATTAAGAGCATGCGATCCGTCTGTTACTAACATAGATATTGCATCATTTGACGGGTCTCAGCGCTGCACTGTGTAACTTGTTTATGATAAGTAGAAGCAGTGGGTCTCTCAGTTCAGTTGATATAATGTACACACAGTACTGACAGCATATTGCATTGATGTGATCTTACACCGGATATAACATAAACAGGAAGTAATGGCATTATCTGTTCCCCATGACGCTCTTCTCCTGGGACCACACAATAACCGGATGGATGAGTTACTGGGAATGCCACGTTAAGGGAGTATGGGGTCTGTTAAGGGGGGCCTGAGCGACAAGCTGTTCACAGGTCGAGTTGCCCCATACAAAGAAAATGTTCCCAATACATGACCGCATTACACGATTAGCTCAGGAATCATATATACCTATGTCCATAATGATTCATAAGCAATGACATATATTGAGTGGTCGCTTTTAATGTAAGCCATTATAATGTGATTTTAAATTCACCTGGTTCAGTGTGCAGCGTGATTGATGACTGTGGGAATTGGTGTGAGTATGTATGACGGTGTGTGATTGTGTGTGAGTATGTATGACGGTGTGTGATTGTGTGTGAGTATGTATGACGGTGTGTGATTATGTGTGATTGACCATATGTAACTGTGTGTATGCATGTAATAGCATCCTTGGCCTATCCATAGAATATTTTGCCGGTTTGAAATGTTATTTGTTCGTTATTCTAAATATTGCCGAACCATTATGATTTCTAAATATTGCCGATACATTATGATTTCTTATACGCGTTCGTTGACAGCCAGCGCGTATTACTCATTCGCTGTTCTTTCGCGACAACTGTCCCCAACCTTATATTTGCCTACAATCTGATTCATCATGAATTATTTACTGGACTTCAAATTCCCGTTCAAGATAATTACAATGTACGATATACATATATATATATGTATTCAGAATCAATCAGTCAAATAGTATTCAGAACCAATCAGTCAGATAGTATTCAGAATCAATCAGTCAGATAGTATTCAGAACCAATCAGTCAGATAGTATTCAGAATCATTTTTAAAAGTTCACTTATTTATTTGCTGTTTTTGCCTTTGCAGGTGACATGGCCCGCGTGGCCAATTGCATCGGTTATGTGGGCGCCACCTTGTGGCTGGCGGTATCATCACTCGTCATGGGCTTCCTACTGGCTGTGTATTCCCCTCACATCCGAACCATCTTCCTCGTCGATACAGTGTGTACCGTACAGGACGCCATCTACACTACACAAGTCAGGTGAACAACGCTACGCGCATGCGTACTGTCATCACTCGTTATCCACAGACGCTCGGCTCTAGAAATCGAAAATTTCTTTTTAATAATCGTTAAGTATATCAGAGGTATGCGAGGCACTCGAGGAATGAGGTTGCTAGTAAGCTGCTCGGCAACCGCATCTTGGAAACCAAAGGTTTAAAGGTTTCAGACTTCCTGAAAATACATCCTCACTTCGGCTGTCGCCATTTTCGTTGTCGGAAATTACCCAATCATGCCCACAACTGGATCGGCACTATCAGCTCTTTTGAACCAAGTGGAGGCGCAGTAGTAGTACACGATCGACTATTGGTCTGTTGGGTTAATCGGCGCACATAAATAAAACAGATTCCTACAGTACATCATGAATATTTCCAGTCAAAAAATAATGTTGAAAATTTATCAGCATGAATTTCTATCAAGTACAATTTGCGGCACAAATTAAAAGATGGAATTATTTATATTAATGTTAAACGTTGTAATATATTAACAAAATGATCCCTGAGTGCCCAATATGGGGCTGAACAGCCTCCTTAAAACCTCGAGGAATTTGTTGGCAACTATGGGGGCACGATTGTCTTGACCATACAGGAGACAATATAAGCCACGAGACAAGCATCGTCATCAGGCTCATAAAATCACCTCGAAAACTTACGTCGAGATGTGTTGGTTATCGCATGGTCAAGCTTATGATATGGGGAAAGACACGAGGACGCGGAGAGTAGGGTGCCATGCGATAAGGCTCATTGTCGCATGGCGCCCTTCTCTCAGCCAATCAGAGCTCGAGAAAAAGCTCGGTCCTTTTCCCATATCGCCTTAAACGCACAGTTTGCCGTGCGATAACTGCGACCGTGTCGATTTATCACCAAGCAGCAACCAGATTTGAGAAGGTCCCTCACAGAGCTCAACTGCTCTAATTTGGCAACACCACGGACAAAGGGATTTGCATTGGCCTGCCGGCCGCTATCTTTTATGTATACATAAACCCAAAGGGGTCAACGATTTCGCCACCAACTCACCAAAAATCTCGCCTTAACCATCTTTAGTCCCGTTTACGTGTTCTTTCCCCATATCACCCTCGTGACCATGCTATAACCATAGCGAGGCTGGTCGTTCCTACACACCAAGTGAAGGTAGCTGGCGGTCTAACTCCGGGCTCGCTACAGAGAGGGGGCTCTGTGGCTCAGAATGCAAGGAGAGTCGGTGAATCAACAGTCCCGTGTGATTTTGTTGATTTAACGGTAGCGCCATCTTGCGGTGGACTTGCTGTTCACTCATGGAAATGTTCATCACACAGCTAGTCGGAGTTAGCCCTCGTAGTGGAGCTATACACTATCTTTGATACGTGTGTGTGCATGTGCTTCGTTCTACTTGGTGCGTCATGGTCACCCAGAAGTCTATGTTAGAGTTCCAAGCACCAAGCGGCTAGATCTGCATATTGCAGTGTAAAAACCTTTCCTCACTGATTCCACGGTATATTTGGAAATGATATCCATAACTTCGATTCCATTCGGCGAACCAAGCTACGTGTATGGCCTTTGTTAAATGTGACATCTTGTTTTTCTAGGGATCTGATAAAAGAAACTACTTACTCGACATGCAGATATTTGTACATAATATTCGAAGGTTGTTTTCAAGGCTCTGATGTCGAAATTTCTTTGATGTTTTTTTTTTAACAACAGCACGAAAGCTTGAGCAAAAATACATAATGATGGTTATGTCTTCCCTAGCTCTTAATTACATAATGATGGTTATGTTTTCCCTCGCTCTTAATTACATAATGATGGTTATGGTTTCCCTATCTCTTAATTACATAATGATGGTTATGTTTTCCCTAGCTCTTAATTACATAATGATAGTTATGTTTTCCCTAGCTCTTAACTACATAATGATGGTTATGTTTTCCCTAGCTCTTAATTACATAATGATAGTTATGTTTTCCCTAGCTCTTAACTACATAATGATGGTTATGTTTTCCCTATCTCTTAATTGCATAATGATGGTTATGTTTTCCCTAGCTCTTAATTAGGACGCTACGTTGACAAACGATTGCTTCCGACTGACTCATGGCTCATGTAAGATAATGTGCAAATACTACTGACAAGCATTTAATAAATTCGCTGCATCTAATTAGTGATGTATATTTCACCAGCTTACCTGGCATGTTGTGGGTCCAGGTGTGATTGTGGGCGAGACTGTCAGGCCCTGTACCCGTGTTTGATGGTGAGAGCTCATCTTGGTAATGATAGCAGCGCCAAAACGCCACCATGGCCAGTCCGACTATATCTAGACGACTTGAAGTACATCAGACTGATCCAAGCTAAAGAAGAAGACGAAGATGAGGTGAGGAATCAATAATAATAATAATAACAACAATATCACCTATCTTAATTATGATGAAACACCAGACAATAATGATATCCGTAATCACGACCACATATATCAATGTATATATATATATATATATATATATATATATATATATATATATATATATATATATATATATATATATATATATATAGAGATATATATATATATATATATATATTTATATTTATATATATATATACATGCATACATATATATATATATATATATATATATATATATATATATACATATACATACATACATATATATATATATATATATATATATATATATATATATATATATATACATGTGTGTGTGTATGTGTGTGCGTGTGTGTGTATGTGTGTGTGTGTATGTGTGTGTGTGTGTATCAATATATTGAGAGACAGAGAGGAAGGGACCCCGAATACCTTACATTACATGGATGGTGTTAAGGATGGTGAGGGGGTCATACAGACAACTGACTTTCCGCGTTTCTCTGTCTTACCTGTCTTACCTTGAGTGTACCAGTGCTGTATCTCCGTCTTACATGTGTTTCCTTGCATGTACCAGTGCTGTATCTTTGTCTTACATGTGTTTCCTTGCGTGTACCAGTGTTGTATCTCTGTCTTACCTGTGTTTCCTTGCGTGTACCAGTGTTGTATCTCTGTCTTACACTTGTTTCCTTGCGTGTACCAGTGCTGTATCGACGTATGTGAACCGGACACGAACAAGAACCGTGACCACGTGGAGCGTTACCGTCAAAAGAATGCACTTCCGGCCATGACCCACCGCTGTTACTACGACCCTAGTCATCTGGCCCGGGGCGCTTTCCTCCACCGCACTATCCATTGGACGCTGGCCTTCCACGTCATCCTCTGGCCCGGTCTCTCTGTTTTCGCCTCCATCCTCATGTGCTTCTACATCCGCAGCGAGAGGAAGGGCAGGGCTCGTAAGAGTTCGAAATTGCAGAGTCAGCAGTCTGTCGAATGGAGCATCACGAGGTCGACGTTTGTGTATAAGAAACGCAAAGAAAACAAGTCACCCCCGACAGAGGTATAGGGTGTTGACGTAGGTCGTCATAAAAAACAAATGACGCAGTATATTGTTGAGAAATGATCACTTTCACTATGCAATGGGTGTTGTTAATTGTGTGGTATGTGTTGACCTGTATACATAGTCGTTGATAGCATGTTTATGTCAAGCAATATCTTTTTCCAGTATTTTTGTTATTCGCGAAGAATAATCTCTCGTATACCCTTTCATTTGTCTCAGTGGATGACCGCCATATAAACTGATACAAATTGCAAGTATTCTTAATGTATAAGGTAAAAAAAAAATTCCAGTTATAGTTTGTGCAAACATTTGAATTGATATTTTGGGTCTGCCAGTTGCGATCTTTGTCACTGTTACCGCTCTACATAACGGTATATATATTATCGCCCATGCCAACGGCGTAAACAAACAACTGTAATGTAGTGTGCGGTATGGCCTCCAGTTAGTTCACCACTGTAAGTCTTTTCATTAGAAGGCCTGCTCTGGTGTCTCAGGGGAAGCTACTTGTGTCGCCCTAATATGCAAAAAGTACGTAGATAAATGCACACTGACACCATCCCATCAGCTGCACCTGACACCATCCCATCAGCTGCACCTGACACCATCCCATCAGCTGCACACTGACACCATCCCATCAGATGCACACTGACACCATCCCATCAGCTGCACACTGACACCATCCCATCAGCTGCACCTGACACCATCCCATCAGCTGCACCTGACACCATCCCATCAGCTGCACACTGACACCATCCCATCAGCTGCACCTGACACCATCCCATCAGCTGCACACTGACACCATCCCATCAGCTGCACCTGACACCATCCCATCAGCTGCACCTAATTAAACTTGGTAGAAACTGGTGGTACAAAACAGCACACCATAAACTGGTGGTACCAATCAGCACACCATAAACTGGTGGTACCAATCAGCACACCATAAACAAGTGGTATCAATCAGTACACCATAAAATGGTGGTACCAATCAGCACACCATAAAATGGTGGTATCAATCAGTACACCATAAAATGGTGATATCAATCAGCACACCATAAAATGATGATACCAATCAGCACACCATAAAATGGTGGTACCAATCAGCACACCATGAACTTGTGGTACCAATCAGCACACCATAAAATGGTGATGTCAATCAGCACCCCAGAAACTGGTGGTTCCAATTAGCACACCATAAACTGGTGGTACCAATCAGCACACCATAAATGATTCCCAAGAAAGTTAGCAGACTACAATATAATCAATAACAGAGCACATATCCTGAATGCTAAAATGACAGAATCGGAAGATTCTCTGAACTCCACAACTTACAGTCAAATATTACAAGGTGCCAAGGACGAGAAATTCCAAAACAAAAAGTGGGGAATAGGACAACGTGATAAATTATTAAAAAAAAACTGACTGAAAAATGGTAGAATGTGACTGCTGTGAATCAAAGCACTGCATTAAATGTTTTAAAATAAAAGATGCTGCCTACAAGGCCATAGGAGGAAGAGATTTCCCCTGGTTTTGTAGTAAATGTTTTAGAAAGGCACTGAGTGAAGAAAAAGAAATTGAGACGAGGTGCAATAGTTTCCTGGAAAATTTCAGAAACGAAACCAACGCAAAATTTGAGTCAATTCAAAAACAGCTAAACGAAAAAGGTACAGCTCTAAATGTCACCAACGCTCCCGCAGAAAATCAGACTCCCAAAACAAACCCCGTACTACAAAACATCGTGGATAAAGTCGTCGATAGTCTGAAAGATAGGGAAGAAAGAGTTACCATCTGTGTAGTATTCAGAGCCCCCGAATCCAACAGTGTTTCTGGTGCTGATCTGGCCAAAACTCTTTGTGTTCTTACCTCAGGTGACATTTCTATCTGGGTTAAAACAAAGAGGCTAGACAAGAAGGCTTCCAAAGAAGACACAAATGAGGGTGTAGAAACTTCTAGGAGTAGTATAGCGTTTCTGGGACAGAACCCTTTCCATGTAACTAATTCACTCATTGGCAGCTTATACAAGTTTGTTGCTCACCCTAGGGCGCCTCGGACCCGACCCCCAACAGTGTGCCGAGGCGGTTATGTCCAACCGCTTCTCATCGCAATGGCATGCTAGTTTGTTGTCGATCTAGTGTGACCATAGGCCAGGGTGTCTACACCGTTCGCTGCTATCCATCTCTTTGAATCAAAAGGAGAGAGGGAGACCTTATTCACGTTGAGTCCATACAACTTGTTGCCATCGCTGCTCAGCATGTTCATTCCATGATGGAACTGCTTCTTGGTGAACAGAGACTCCATGTACTGTTCATGGTGTAGAGTTTTTTAACCACAACCTTTTTTACCCCCTTAGCCCTTTTAATCTCACCCTCATCAGTCATTAGAATCGAGTACATTTTTTGGGCGTAGGCCGACATACTCTTTAATAGTCACACCAGCGCACTCATCTCTCATCTTCCCTAGCACCTTCTTGTTTACGTCCAAGAACAAGGGATGAGAAGGATCATAGTTGCTGATATCAAAGAGGTAGCTATCTTCTTTCATATCCGCATACACGCCAGCTGTGCGGATCTCTAGAAGCAGCGAGTCCGTGTCTGTGTTTAACAGGCCAATGTCGTTACCATATCTGGACTTCATTGTGTTATAATAGAAGTCGTACATCAAATGCTTTGAAAGATCCAGTATACACATACCAATATATACCGGACGGTTCAGCACTAGGTGGGTCTTGTGCATGTGCAGAGCAGCCAAGTCATCATCAAAGACTTTATGGCGTGCATAGGCTGCACTGGCTATGAGTTTTCTTATTTTTTCTTTTTCCGATGAGATTCTCCATGGTCTTTCCAAAGACTGAATTATTCATTAACCTGTAGAGATCTTTTTCAAAGTAGCTGGTTGCGGCTTTGCGCAGATCTGTATTCATACGGATGTATGGCTCCATCCAGGGACAAGCGCACGATGTATCTTGGTAAGTTTCATACCAAGAGAAGTGTTAAGTTTGAGATTTCTGTAGTGTACTACTTACCTTTCGTTGTTGCGCAGATACGGCACCAGCTTTTCAACTTCATTTCCAGTGCTCTCCAATGCACCTAGGAGATCCTTCTGGCAGTCCGACAACCATTCGTTTTGCACAAGAAGCCGCTCCGGCGCTAGGGGATAATCGTTGTGTTAGTCATGAAGCGCAGCAGGGTATTCTAAATCCACCTCGAGTATATAACCCGTCTCAGCATCATCGGGATGGTCCTGGATCTGTAGGTTCTCAGGCCGTTCCACCCACTCAATACCCGCAGTAGGTAAAGGTAGACTCATCGTCCAGCCATATAGGTTGTTAGCGTCAAGGTACTAGATATTACTCGCTGGCTTATCCTGCTCAAAGCCCTCCACGTATGGGTTGTTGGCTTTAGCGTGGCGGCGCGACACCAGCTTATCCCACCGCGCAGCCCCTTCTCAATGAAGAGGTGCTTCCCATAGTCGGTGAGAAGCTCGAGTTCCACCCCTGTGCTCTTAAGAAACGCATCCCACGAAAGGCCAGGGCTGGTATAGTAGTGAGCCGGATCCAACCCATACTGCCTAAGACAGGTTTTCTGGAATGTTTCAAAGTATCTACTAAGAGCAACACATCTGTTCGCAGGTACAGGTCATGGTAGTCCCCCATGTTTTTGCAACCGGACACGTTCCAGACTTCCTGGGCATGTTCATAGTCTGCAGCAGATATTCCTTGTTCGGAAAGCTTGCTGTAGAACTCATGGATGGCTGGCAGCGGAGCATCAAACTTTTCCCAACCATCCACAAACTCATAGGGATACACTCCTTTGCGCAGTAGCAGCCGACGTTTCGTCTGGTCAGGCTCATACTTGACCGCGGGTGCAAAGGCATCTGGGTTGTTAGCAGACACCAGCTTATCAAGCGAGGCCAGAAGAAACTGTGCACTGTCAATGAAGCCCAACTGTCCAAGCGACAGAGAATATATTTCTCCATGTTGTTTGGGATACAGTTGATGTTCCCCTCTTCTTTGCTCACGGCCTGCATCAAGAGATGGGAGTCATTGCCGCGCAGGTTATGGAACACCACAGGAACGGGCGTTGTTGTAGGGTTCAACCGCAGCTTTAGGTTGCATATGTTGTGGGTTGCCCCCCTGTACTAACCTGTTACATGACATTGGTCGCGGACAGAGTCATGGCCTAGTTATTTGTTGCACACATGAAAATGGGTTGCTCCCTTGTGCACTCTTTTGTCCTCTCGCGTCATGCGCATGGGGACAGGCTTTGACAGAACTGCTTTGATCTTTTGCTCCTCCAGCTGGAAGGATAAGATGTTCTTCCTCGGGCATGTCTATTTGGACGGCAGTTTGCCCTATCCCCATGCACTCGGGTCCGTGCTCGTTGAGCAGTTTCTCCGTGGTATAACCATGCCAGCATCGCTGGCAGAAGAACTTGCGGTGTTCGTATTTACACTGATCATACAGCAAGTGGTTCAGATCTTTGATCAGAGTGTAATGAAACTTTTCATCCTCCTCTATTAACATGAGGTTTATGCATGTACCAGTCTGTTTACTGATGCGGTGAACGATGGTGGCCTTCCCATCCCAGCCAAACAAGTTCAAGACCACGTTAGTATGCTTTTCTACCTTTTCCTTCTAAGAGTCTTCAGAGCGGCTTAATGTTATAGTTTGATGGTCGCTCTGGGTGTATAGCAACCGGGTGCAGAGCTGCTACAATAGACCAATAGAAGCAATTTTTTTCTTTTGGGCAAGACGCTTGTGGTTGACTTTATCGAACCCACAATTCATAAACAATCCTACCTTATTATTTTTTATAGCCTTCTGGCATCTCGTACAAAGGCGATTAACGACACCATGTTTTATCTTATATCTGTGTAATCCACAAAACTCTTGCGTACAGGGCCTGTTACAGGGGTCTTTCTTTCCGAGTAATATCCACGGGCACTTCAAATACAAATAGATATAAACATAACCATTGTTATGTATATATCTATTTGTCTAATTGGTAATCAGTGGTCCATCAAACAAATAGTATAGTACAGGCTCACCAGATTAAGTGACAGAGCGCCCAATCCGGTAAACATTGAGTGACCACAAAGGGTCAGTGGCCCGCCGCCGGTGGTCTTGCTCTACCTCACCTGGCTGATAGAGGTAGTGAACGCCAACACCAGAGGGAAGCTTTTGCTCTTTGACCCACAGCGAGCACCCTGGTACGACTGCAAAGGGCTTTTGTGCATTTCGTTTTGGCTTTATAGCATCTTTAGGTTTTTTTCCAATCAAGCGGGTCACCTCATTATTTATCGCAGAGACTACGGTCTGCAGCCGAGAAACCCACTCAGTCGATCGTTTTCCAATATCTCTTAACTCTATGGCATACTGGTGTCCAAAGAGCCGCTCAGCAAGTGTTCGTATAAAGCGTTCCACTATAGCCTGGTCTCGATGGATATTGGGACGTCCACGTCTGACCGAGACTCAATGTTTTGCCAGCAGCTGATTCACTGCTCCCATAAACACTAGTCCAGGGTCCTCGCTTGTATATCCTTTCGCGCGCACCTGCGGCCTCTTTAGCCTCTTTTGTAGCCAATGGCTCAGCCACTTTGTAGCGCGAGGCCACATCCACTACCGTTAGGGCATACTAGTAAGTCCTGGTGCACCTCATTTGGCCCAGACACATCAAATTTTGGCCTGTGAATGTGTTTTGGCACTGGCAGGTAGATTTTCCATATAGCTTGCTTTGTTAGCCACCCTCTGGCATCTTCCACAGAAACCCTCGCTTCTGTTGCAAGCTTCTTGATAGCTGTAATGCCTTTCCAGTAGCCCTTAGGACTACAGTAGATCTTTTGCATGCGACGATCCCTGCAAAGTAAATGCCGGTGTCTCCAAATGACCTACTTAGCAAGCCTGTATGCAACCACTCTAGACGCAGCCATACCCAGTATAATGAACGCCACCTCATGCCCTTTTTGCCATCTGAGGACTCGTAGAAGTCTGAAAGCTGCGGCTCAGAGCCCAGCAGTTCGACGGTTTTAATCGTAATCAGGGAGTACTCACGCATAGCCTCGTCCGCATCCCTCAGAGCCCAGCGGGTCGACGGGTTTACCCGTAATCATGTAGTACTCTTTCATAGCCGCATCAACATCTCGAAAAGTATGCTCGGCATTTTCTGGCGGCGAAGTTTCCCATTGTTGAAGTCTTAATGTTCAGTCCGCTTCTTGGCCCATGCTGCCTGAGCAGATTGAAGTTGCTCGATTGCCATATCATGGCGTTTACGTTCCGCGTCCACTTGGCTGCCTCGTAATTTAGAGAATAAAAAGTTGCTCCCAGAGAATGCAAGGGCGTTTACAAGAGCCTCCAACAAGTAGCGCAATCGTGGCCATTACCTCAGTATATCAGCTGGTACAATCCCTTGTTTAATTAGCTTATCCTTTGCTGCCATGGCTACTGATACATCGGCAACAGCCATAGCCAGGTCGCGTGGGGTGAAATCAAGATGTGGCGCCCAGAGCCATCTTAGCATGCTTGGCATAACCTATTGAAATATCGGCGGCGGCAACAACTGCATCGTGGTACAAAGCGTTGACGAGCATTTTTCCATCAGCAATTGGTGTTGTCATCTCATTCCATATATAACGGATCCTTTAAATAAGCGCCTGGAGGCTTTTGTACCACAACCTGTTTAGGGTGTGAGGCTAGTTTCTGCCTGTAGCAATACACTCTCCATGGCACACAATGTTTGACGCAATGCTAACATAACATCTCTGCAATAGTTCACGGAGCGCATGCGATTTGACCCGGTTGTAACCTCTGACCGGGCGATAACAAGCAGCGCGCGTCAAACATAAACAAACAAGAATGGTCAACATGAATGGAGCTTATCGGGGAAGCTCGGAAGTAAGCCCTTCAGTGGGAAATAAAGCTGTGTTTACTGTCCACAAAGGCCGCATTTTGATGTCTTTGATTATGAACTTTCTTTACTTAAAACGCTGCAGGTATTTAGGTTATACAACCAAGGCCCTGCAGTCACAAGCATTAAATTTTGGCAAATCTTATTCTAACTTTAGCAGTCCAAGTTTTTTTGTGTCTTTTTATTTTTTCCATAAAATATGTGAACTTCCATCGGGGGGCAGGGGGAGCAGCAAATCTGGGAGCAAATGATATATCAGGCTTTTCCCATAACCCGTTGTAGATTAGCAACAACGTTGTTTCCCAAGAACAACTTTTCCAAACACTATCGCTGGTTGTCTGTCATTTCCAATCCCGGCGTGCTTTTTTTCGTCGATTTTCGTTCACAAATTCTGATTCACATCTGACTGCCGCCATTTTTAGAAACGCTTGCTTGACGGCCATGAAACGTCCGCGGAACTACTTTTTTTCGATAAATGCCTTATATTGGGCCTATAAAAGGTTTTCCATAACAAAATGATTATTATTATTCTAATCACACACAACAAGAAATGTTTTTGTAATATTTAAGAGATGACATTTCGTAATAATATTTCGTCGCGCAATGGCCCGAATTTGCCCCAAAGCGATTAGAGTATTGCAGAGGCGAATCCCAGCCTGCGCAGAAGCCGATGCGCAGGAGATTGGTAGCAATACAATGCTAGCCCAAACTCCGCCGACAACCAAAGGTGCAGCCCATGTTGACCACGCCCACCATTCCGGAGGCCTGCTCGTTGATATTGGCTCGACAGCTTCGTCTCTAGCTTCTGTAAGCGCGGCCTTACCCTCTCGGAGCTCTCTCAGAAGCTTATTTTGATTGGCTTTTCGAGCTGCAGCACCCTTTCGTCCTGCTGCAGCCCTTTTAGCGTTTTTTGTAGTGGTCTCTGACGTTATCTCTACCCGTTGATTCGTGTTCGTTTTTTCCATATTCACTTACTAAATTTATTTGTCCAATTGACAGCTTTTAGTACGCACCTGTTATAGCGGAGTTAAGCACCTGTAATAGAGGAGTTAAGCACATACTATAGCGATGGTCCCTGTTGTTTCGGTGCTTGTTTTTCCAAATTGACAGTGCTTAACTGTTGTTCAAGCCGCGGTTAATGGAGCTAAAAACATACCATAGCGATGATATAGCTCACAAGTGGCAGTGCTTAGCGCGTGTCCGACATTGATTCAACCTGGTCAATTGTAAGGCGCTGATCACCAAGGTACTGACGGGCCTGACCGCCAGCTATGACGCAACCCTATCTCTCTTAGAAGACATATTAGCATTTTCATTTCCGATGCAACTGGGTTCCGCTCCCTCAGACTTTATCTCCACTAAGCTAGTCACGTCCTGTTCAAGGAGTTTATCAATAATGGTATCAGGATCCACGAATATACATATACACCTTCGAGCTTCAAAATACTGCACCGCTACCCAGATGAAAAAACTTAAATTTGCTGCTGAGGCGGCTGCTGCTATTAAGGCTAATATCACTTCAATCGACGGCATATGCAGTAGGTTGGTCAGTCTTCAGCAGCAGTTTCGCGTGCTTGGTCTTTGCAAGTAGCTGGCGTACCTTTGCGCGTTTCTCCTTTGTTGGAATTACATCATTCTCACTTAAGGCGTCTTCAAACGAGTCACGGTCCTTGGTGTGAAAGAGCACCATCCACCGAGTCTGCTCACTAAGTCCTTCAGCACAGAGCTGTACTTTGGGTGAGGACCCAGACATTTTGCTGCGCATGGCGGCTGCTAAAAGAAGTTCGGATAGCATGTCTCTCTTCTTGGTTAGGGCCTTTGTTGCCGAACAGAGATCAATAATGTACAGGGTTGGCTCTTCCTTAGAACAATGGTAGAAAGCCCTCAAGTGGTCATGGAGCCACTCCCACACCCATGACCGCGACTGATAAAGCCTCGTTAAAACGTTTGGTGGGGCAGAGGATTACAATATGTTCGAAGGCGCCGAAGAAGTAGGTTCAGGATGAATAAGGTTTTCCCGCATCCTGTCTGCCCACAAACAAAAGCTGAACTGGGACCATCTGGAAATGTAAACTTACTAGAGTGCGCTGCCGAACCTGCCATCCTTAATGTTAAGCTGTGCATCCATAACAATGTACATATAGACGTTCAATGCTCCGGCCGCCTCTGTTTTTTGTGTGATCTGTATGGTGATACCCTCAGACACATTCTCCACGGCCCTGCCACTACCGTGCAGCTGGTCGTCATCACTCGTCCTTAAGTCGAGCCACAGAGCATACTTACTGGTAAGGTACTCTCCTAGGGACACGTCCGACAATACCAAGTCTTTTACTGCTAATGCTACACTGGGGTCTCGTTTACTCGTTGCTGCAAAGGCCTTCTTCACTTCATCCCACTGCTGGTAGCTGCGCATTCCTTGGGCATAGAGTTCGTTGGGGATGCCCTCAATGGTCACCTCAACTTTTGTAATCTTTGGGTTGTAGAACGACTCTTCCTGGCGAATGAGGCATTGCCTGGGTCTTCAAAGAGTAGTAGTAGCCCTTCATGCTGCGAGCCGGCACGTTCAGGTTGATGTTCCACAGTGCATCTCTTTTATTGTATACAAGCTTCCAATGACGAAGCACACGGTCATACAGAATTGCAAGTCGACCTGTGTATTGGATGCGTATCATGCGGGCCAACTCTGGTTGGGTAACCATGTCTTACTCTGGGGAGATGCCATCAATTTTGCAGATGTCAGCTGTGTCGCCTGTTGCGTGAATCACGCAATTGTAGTTGTTGAACGTGAGCTCGTATTCCAGTCTGTCACTAAGCGCGCTCTTGTAGAGTGGCATGTGGCCAATAGTGCTTGGATTGTTTGTAATGACTACAGACTGCCGCACGCCCTTTACCCCTAGGGGTTCACGTATCCTGTGGTGTGGGTTTAGTTTGCGTCCGTAAGTACTCGTCATGTTGAATGCTTATTTACAATTATATCTTTAACACACAGACATGGAGTTTGATAACCCAAGATTTGACACTGCAGAGGAGGAATATTGGTGGGACACTGGAAGAGAGGATGAGGTCCTCCCAGTGACCCCACTCCCAGAGGCCCTTCTCCCAGAGTCCCCGCTCCCAACTCAGGGTGCTATAGGAGGGTACATTGAGATGGATAAGTCTATACCACAGGGAGGCCGACTCGCTATAGGCGCTGTCAATGATTATTATGATGCATTACCTGAAAAAGGTCACACACCAACCCTCAGCCGCGATTATACAGTGTTTGAACTTGTTGGAGGAGAGTTACGTTTGAATGACTACCCTGACATAATTATTACAAGCTCTCGTACCAAAAAACCGCTTTCACTTCAAACAATAGCTTGTAAACGGGGTGGGGGGGGGGGGCTAAGGCCGTCCGTGATGGTTTGGGGTTCACTGAGTGGTCCCGACAAGCAGTTTCACATAAGGAAGCAAAAGCCCTCCAAGGTGTTGACCAGAGAATTTAGAAATTAGCGACCCTGAAGCCATGACTTCCGGTGGAACAGGTGGTGTGTAAGAAACAAGCTTCATAGAGGACGTTCATAACGCTATAGAAGACGTGGGCACACAGACAGATGGTCTGACATACCGAGAGCTTGTAGGCCTTGACAAGGCTATGCAGACCCAGAGGGGTGAGCTGGTCAATAACCTTGCTATGATAACTAGATAGAAAGGGATAAAGACCGGCGGAAATGGCAAGCCTGAAGAGGGAAGGGAGGGGTAATAGACGAGCAAGGAAATTCCAAGCAAATGAGCTTGCAGAGCTGCAGGTCCTGCAGCGTGTCCGTGTTGAGGCTGCCTCTGCAAACCGCGAACGTCTGCGAACCCAAATTAGCCGCATCAGGGAAACAATCAGACTTCTTAACGAGGACACAACGCTAGCTGAGCTTGTACGCACCCTGTTCCGGGAGCAGGGCATAAAAATCGCCTCCATCCTCACTGCGCTTGGATTGGCAATCTCGACCCTGGTAGTTGCTTTGACGGGTGGAGGGAGCACTGGTATAACCCCGGTACCAACGCCGACGCCGGCTGATAAGCCCGGTGTAAAGGAATGGATTAAAAATCAGCTGAACTCCTTGCAAACGACCTGAAGGGCTTAGCCAGTAAGGTAGCAGCTGCCCTTCCGGGAATCATTGACTCCATCGTATCATGGCTGCTTAAGTCAGCTGCAAAGGTGGCTGGTTGGATGGCAGAACATGTAATGAACAGCAGCAACTGTTTTGACGCCAGCATTGCTGCCGATTTAATGCTCTTCAGTCGCGATGGTAATCAGGTTGTTGTACCCAACAACGTTTCCAATGGCGAGGCTCATGTCAGAGGGAGCCATGTAAAGGCCTGTTCCAAAAGCATAATCAAGATTTGAAGATGCGTTCTGGAGGACGTTTTGATATCGGCAGGTTGATGAGGGAATATCCACTGGGGAGTTGCTTTGGGCATCAAAGGACGTTCCAACACCTAGTATCTCTGAGCGGGTCTGTGCTTGAGCACCAAGAATGGCCCAGACATAGGTCCGAATGCTGTCGTTGATCCTTGTGATACCAGGGGATGTGAACCCCTCCGATTTTTCAAGGATGATGTTTGCCCCCTCCTGGTCTTGCTTTATGAAATCAATGTGCAGCTTGCTGCCCTGAAAAACAAACCTGTCGGTTGATTTCTCAAAGGTTTGCCTGACAACCCCAAAATCGTGGCAGAGCAGTCGTTCCTGTTATAAATGGGATAAATCAATCGATAGGGATACACAAGCCTGCTGACCAACGAGCTGTTGTAATATCTCTAGACCAGCATTTACAGCTGGAACAAGGCAACGTTATTAACTTTTATACAACCACTCAAAACAGAGGGGCAACTGTAGTATCGCTCCTTATTGAACTTGACATATAGACTTATGTATACAACGGCAGTATGAAACAACAACCAACCATTCATACTGCACCGTTAAATCCGGAGCCGCCTGATGAGAATTCAGAGCACTCCTATCGACTGAATGAGATTGGTCTCAAGAAGCAATACCTTGAGAAAGAAATTGAAAAATATGGTGCTATGTACAAAAAATATAGGCGTGCAGTAAACTCGGTCGACGCAGTAGACACTGCTTTAGTTACTGTTGGTATGTGTCTTGGCGCAAGTGGTGTTGGTATAATGTCTACGGTAGTGGCCATTCCTATTGCCACAGTGTTGGGTGCTACTGGAGCCGCTAGTGGGCTACTTGTAATTGCTGGAAAATTCGTGAGTCGCCGGCTGACCATCAAGGCGAAAAACCATGATCAGATCCACATTCTAGCACAAAGAAAATTGAATACCATTGCTGACATTGTATCGACAGCACTTGAAGATGGTAATATCTCGGATCATGAGTTTAAGCTCGTTTTAGCTGAGGTCACAAAATATACCCAGAACCGCTACCATGTATACTACTCTAGGTCCATGTTAATCACATTTCTCAGGGAACAAGATAAGCTTGCCATGATGACAAACTCAAAGAAGCAATAGAGCCATACAAAAGTATGCGTGTTGCCCATGACATGACTGTAGTGGAACGGAAGTTTAACAAAGAACTTAGAGCTGAAGCACAAGTACTCAACGACAATAATAGTGATGTACATATTATGTATGTTGTGCGAGGATATCCATGGGAGGGAAAGGTAATCAAAGTAAAGAAAAGACATTACATGATAGCAGACTCTCAGTAGTAGGATGCACAGCACTTTCTGACAGCAGCTTCCAGGCCACCCCGGATCTTAACTGCACAACCACAAAGAAGCATCAGATTACTGTACACAAATGCAGACAAATTTACTTACGAAAAACAGATCGAACTGTAGCTATGGTAGAAACTTACTCCAAAAATATATAACCAAACCATGTCTAGAGGACTATATCATGTCTAGAGGACTATATCATGTCTAGAGGACTATATCATGTCAAGAGGACTATATCATTCTAGAGGACTATATCATGTCTAAAGGACTATATAGTGTCTAGAGGATTATATCATGTCAAGGGGACTATATCATGTCTAGAGGACTATATCGTGGAAAACTACAATTTCGAGGAAGTCGGCATCAATACAGAGAAGGGCAGGGGTGTGCTTTTGTCCATACACAATTCACTTTGTTACTCAATGTTGGAACCAATATATGAGGGGGCTTTGATAATAAAATTACAGGTGAAAAATGAATTGATTCAGATAGGAGTGATTTATAGAAGTCCAAATTCAAGTGAAGAAAATTTCAAGATCTAAATGATCTTTTCCATATAATTTGCTCATCAAGGACACCCACCATAATTATCGGCGACTTTAACTACCCAAACATTAACTGGGACACATGGACAACTAGCAGAGGACCAAACAGTATTGATTCTCAATTTATTAAGACTGTACGTGACTGTTTTCTTTTCCAACATGTCTCTACACCAACAGGAGGACGGGGGACTTGTACCCCTCTGTGTTAGACATGGTGTTTACATCTTATCCTGATTAACTCGATAGCACCTCTTGAATTTTCTGCACCTCTTGGTAAAAGTGATCATGCAACCATGGAGGCTGTCTTAATCACTATGAGTGAAAAAATCCCTAGTGATTAAACCATGTTATGTTACGATAAAGGTGACTAAGTGGGAATGAGAAATTCATGAATATTGACTGTGGACACCTACTTGAGGGTATGGACATTAAACAGTCATGGTGTATGATCACAGATATGTACAACAAAGCTGTCAAAACTTTTATCCCCTACATCAACAAATAAGAATCGGCTATGGAAGAAATATACAGAACATTCTGACCATTCTGAACATTCATTTCGTGAATATCGTAAACTGAGTAATCAGGTTCGCCGTTTCACAAACAACACGAACAATATATAGCTACAGGATACAAGCAACACCCAAAGAAGATATAACAAGTTTGAACATTTCAGATGCCTTGCCATTAAACTGACATGGATCTGACGTAAGAAGCATAGAGTAACGCCTAAATTCAGAAATTTACATTACATTACATTGCGTTATAAATTGGAATAGCCGGACTGGCTCCCACCAGGAGTCCCTGTAGCCGGATTGGCTCCCACCAGGAGTCCCTGTAGCCGGACTGGCTTCCACCAGGAGTCCCTGTAGCCGGACTGGTTCCCACCAAGGGTCCCTGTAGCCGGACTGGCTCCCACCAGGAGTCCCTGTAGCCGACTGGCAAGTGTAGCCGGATCCCACCAAGGGTCCCTGTAGCCGGAGATAATTGGCTCCCACCTGGAGTCCCTTTTTCCTGACTGGCTCCCACCAGGAGGTCCCTGTAGCAATGCTATATAAGATAAGGAATTTTGACGCCTTGCATCATCCATATGTTGTACCCTCAGTCAATCTCTAAATTCTCTAAATAATCATGTAAATTCGATATATATCCTATTCATTGTCCCTGAGATACTACCTCCCAAACATGATTAGAATGCTACAGAGAAAATGTGTCTATGAGCCAGTGAAGATGTCATTCTTTGTAACGCTATTGGCTAGAGATCACAGCACATACTAACATGCATCACATGACGGTATCAGCAAAGATAGCGGGAGAGAAATTGTGGAACCTCCTTGCTGGATAACTTCACAGTAATAATCTCCAAGCTAACAATGATATGTTATAGAACTTTCTATTTTATTCATTAAAAACTGAAAGGTGTACAAAATTATCAAAGTTCTGTTTTGATAAAAACGTAACTAACCGATTTCCTGTGACTTTAAGCATGCTTTTAACTAAAAATTTACTAAAACCATGAACTTGATAAGCAGACGACGTATTGGATTGATAACACAAAGCACATATATTTGCTGGTCCTCTGTAGGGCTACGAAGTGATGTCGTCATACGCCAATCCGACCCCACGCAGCGCCCGCAAAAACGTGCGTAAAGAGCCTGAGCGGCCCAACAACAGGGAGTCTCTGCAGTATGGCTAAACCAGATAACAGGGAGTCTCTGCAGCATGGCTAAACCAGATAACAGGGAGTCTCTGCAGCATGGCTATACCAGATAACAGGGAGTCTCTGCAGCATGGCTATACCAGATAACAGGGAGTCTCTGCAGCATGGCTATACCAGATAACAGAGAGTCTCTGCAGCATGGCTATACCAGATAACAGGGAGTCTCTGCAGCATGGCTATACCACATAATGACTTTGGTCGCCATGCATTTTGTCCTCCTTGACAGTGGGTTCAGCTGGTGAATCATACATGTATATCAACCCCAGCCATTCTCTAAATAACCATGTAAGTTTGATATTTATCCCATTCTTAGTCACAGTACTTAATAGTTGAGAAGGAATTGGTGGGGGGGGGGGTGACGGGTGGTATAGTTAGGTCAAACCTAAACCCTCCACGTAACAAACTCAGTAGCTGGTAGGGGGTGTGGTATAGGCTCTAGGTCGTAGATGTATATTGTGTAAAACCCCGGATTACCATTATACAATACACACAGTTCAACAACTTCGTGCCCCGCAATGTCATACCGAGGGACACTATTCACTAGCAAATCCGCGCTATATAAGTAAAAAGAATGTGCAAACAACACAATATGGGTGATCACATTCACAAAAAATTGCTGACAACGATCCCCATGTTGCGTCATGCACCCGCGCCCGCGCTCAGCCACAAAGGGTCTACCTTCTGATCTGCTAAAGGTGTCCCCCTCCCCTTCGTGCTCGCGTTCACACGCTCTTTACCGAGACACAATGCGTCGCTGGCCGACCTGGAGTTCAGATCATCTAAACAGTGTGAACGTTGCGGCTTTTGCAACGAGTTGCACCTAGTAGCGTTGCTGGTGTTTTTAAAAATCGACATCAGCTCTTCTTATGAATGTTTTTAAAATGATTTCGTCGTGAGAATTTGATACCGTAGTTTATAGAATTTCAGTTCAAGGAAAATGTATTTGTGTCTCGTGTTTGGGAGAGGTTATTAAGATACTGAATTTTGGTTCTTTATGGTTTGGACTTCCAAATATTTGACACCTGGTAAAATCAGCTTATTGACCCTGACACAGCAGCACGCCGCAGGCGAACGCGTTTTACCCAGAGGAGCAACGCGCGCCTGATAACGACGCGCAACTTCCGCGGTCGACGTCAGAGCTGTTATGTCTCTGGTAAATAATGAGAGCGCATTGAATTAGGATTCCAACAATTGCCAGCTTAACACCGACCGTCTGGTCATCAATAAACATTCTCTCAGCTCTTACTCCTATTAACGCCAATAACTCCTATTAACATATATATATATATATATATATATATATATATATATATATATATATATATATATATATATATATATATATATATATATATATATATATATATATATATCTCTATATCTATATATATATGATTGTATATATCTTATATATATAATATATATATATCTATATATATATATATATATATAGAGAGAGAGAGAGAGAGAGAGAGAGAGAGAGAGAGAGAGGAGAGAGAGAGAGAGAGAGAGAGAGAGAGGACAGAGAGAGATAGGGAGAGAGAGAGATAGAGAGAGCGCTCTCGCTCGCTCTTATGCGCTCATGCGCGCGCGCTCTCCTCTCGCTCGCTCTCTCTCGCAGCGCTCGCGCGCGCTCTCGAGCTCGCGCGCGCTCGCGCGAGAGAGCGCTCGCGCGCGCGCTTCTCTCGCGAGCGCGGGGCGAGAAAGAGGGGGAGGGGCGATGAATGATATATATAGTGAGAGTACCAGATGTAGAGGGCAGAGTGAGAGAGGGGGAAGGGGCGAGTGTGAAAGGAGGGAAGGGACGATGAGTGAAATGTGTAGCGGTTGATTGGTAATCAAGTTATCCATGTGTACAATAGGCGACGTTTAATTGTATATGTCTTACAATATGTTGATATGATTATAACACAAATTGAACACATTTCGCAATCAAGAACCACATTTCGGGTCGTAGCAACGGTTAGGTATTCATACTCCGTGCACCACTGCACAATAATGGGACTGCAGTTTATCTCACTCCGCGAAGAAAGACGAATCATATGAAGCACTTCTATTATTCACACGCGCTTGGCCCAGACACTGTATAGAAAAGCACATTCCCACATCGAAAGCCCTGTGATTCACCCAACCGCAGTCTCATCGCGCACTGCCGGAACCTTACTGTGTTTTGTTCACGGCTGGGTGAACTTAAGGATGTCTGATGGCTTCTGGTTTGAACACACAGCTGAACCAAATACCAGTTGATAAGCTCCTCCCTGTTGATAAGCTCCTCCCTATTGTAACATTGACCATTATCATCAACTGATGACAATTAAAAGAGTACCCGATCAGTAACAAACAAATCGCATCGATCTATTCTATGTGCACTCTGCATTGGAAATGCTGGAACATTTGACGAGCCACCTTAATGATACCCTCCATGATAATCAATGAGAAGGCACGGGGAGCGCCCACCTCGCGCTACACCCATTTCACAAACACAGTCAGGTCATAGAGCGACGCGTAAATATGTTACACCTCGAGACAGATACAATGGAATACTGGTGAACGTTTCTCTAAAAAAACCCGGCTGTTTGACAGCGATTGGACATGGTGATATAATCCAAGTATCTGTTTAGTAGCAGAACATCGATTGACTCGTTAGGAAGAGGATTAATCTCCAGGCAATTGGTGAAACAGAAGGGCAGCTTGGTTTAAAAGCCCTTGGACTTGAGGGTAAGCAGCCACTCCTAAGAAGCCGTCAGGGTTAACTCACTAAGTTTTACACTACTAAAATGCTCATTAGTGATCACACTTTTGGTTCATTTTTCCCACTTGATTAGGTTCCAGGAATATCTATACATTTGTGTGGTTTATACGATGTGTTGTCCGTCCTGCCATTCGATGGAAATAAACGCTGACATCAGTTGTTCTGTCTCTGTGCATGACATCAGTCGCTCTGTCTCTGTGCGTGACATCAGTTGCTCTGTCTCTGTGCATGACACCAGTCGTTCGGTCTCTGTGCATGACATCAGTCGTTCTGTCTCTGTGCGTGACGTCAGTCGTTCGATCTCTTGCATGACATCAGGCGCTCTGTCTCTGTGCATGACATCAGTCGTTCTGTCTCTGTGCATGACATCAGTCGTTCTGTCTCTGTGCAAGATATCAGTCGCTCTGTCTCTTTGCATGACATCAGTCGTTCTGATCTCTGTGCGTGACATCAGTCGTTCGGTCTCTTTGCATGACATCAGTCGTTCGGTCTCTGCGCATGACATCAGTCGCTCTGTCTCTTTGCATGACATCAGTCGCTTTGTCTCTGTGCATGACGTCAGTCGTTCTGTATCTGTGCGTGACGTCAGTCTTTGTGTCTCTGTGCATGACATAAGTCGTTCTGTATCTGTGCGTGACATCAGTCTTTGTGTCTCTGTGCATGACATCAGTCGTTCTGTCTCTGTGCATGACATCAGTCGCTCTGTATCATTGTATGACATCAGTCGCTCTGTCTCTTTGCATGACATCAGTCGTTTTGTCTCTGTGCATGACATAAGTCGTTTTGTCTCTGTGCATGACGTCAGTCGTTTTGTCTCTGTGCATGACATAAGTCGTTCTGTCTCTGTGCATGACGTCAGTCTTTTTATCTCTGTGCATGACATCAGATGAGGATCCTCGAGCTCGTCATCGTCATTGGAGGGCTACTGTTGCTCGACATATGCGGCCGTACAACGTGTCAGTTCACTGCGCAGGTGGCTGGACAATTGCGACAGGAGTTGGCTAACAGAGGAGGTAAGGCATCTATGTTCTCCCTGTAAGCCAACTCAATATATCAATATAGCATTTCCTCACATGAGGCTTATTTCCTACCTTACAGGAACTATAAAGCCTAAAATAAACTATTAAGTAATATGATTGAAGAGTTATCCCGTCTCCATCCTCCCCAGCCTCCATCCTCCCCAGCCTCCATCATCCACCGTCTCCATCTTCCCCAGCCTCCACCCTCCACCAACTCCATCCTCCCCAGCCTCCATCCTCCCCAGCCTCCATCCTCCACCGTCTCCATCTTCCCCAGCCTCCACCCTCCACCAACCTCCATCCTCCCCAGCCTCCATCCTCCCCAGCCTCCATCCTCCCCAGCCTCCATCCTCCACCGCCTCTATCCTCCACCGTCTCCACCCTCCCTTGACTCTATCCTGCTCCGTCTCCATCCTCCCTTGACTCCATCCTCCACCGTCTCCATCCTCCACCGTCTCCACCCTCCGTTGACTCCATCCTCCACCGTCGCAACCCTCCCTTGACTCTATCTCCACCGTCTTCACCCTCCATTGATTCTATCCTCATCCGTCTCCACCCTCCCTTGACTCTATCCTCCACCGTCTCTATTCTCCACCGTCTCCACCCCCCTTGACTCCATCCTCCACCGTCTCCACTGTCCCTTGACTCCATACTCCACCGTCTCCATCCTCCACCGTCTCCACCCTCCCTTGACTCCATCCTCCACCGTCTCCACCCTCCCTTGACTCCATCCTCCACCGTCTCCACCCTCCCTTGACTCCATCCTCCACCGTCTCCACCCTCCCTTGACTCTATTCTCCACCGTCTCTATCCTCCACCGTCTCCACCCCCTTTGACTCCATCCTCCACCGTCTCCCTCCTCCCTTGACTCTATCCTCCACCGTCTTCACCCTCCATTGACTCTATCCTCCTCCGTCTCCATCCTCCACCGTCTCCATCCTCCCTTGAATCTATCCTCCGCCGTCTCCATCCTCCACCAACTCCACCCTCCCTTGACTCTATCCTCCGCCGTCTCCATCCTCCACCAACTCCATCCTCCACCGTCTCCACCCTCCATTGACTCTATCCTCCACCGTCTCCATCCTCCACCAACTCTATCCTCCACCGTCTCCATCCACCACCGTCTCCCTCCTCCCTTGACTCTATCCTCCACCGTCTTCACCCTCCATTGACTCTATCCTCCTCCGTCTCCATCCTCCACCGTCTCCACCCTCCCTTGACTCTATCCTCCGCCGTCTCCATCCTCCACCAACTCCACCCTCCCTTGACTCTATCCTCCGCCGTCTCCATCCTCCACCAACTCCATCCTCCACCGTTTCCACCCTCCATTGACTCTATCCTCCTCCGTCTCCACCCTCCCTTGACTCTATCCTCCTCCGTCTCTACGCTCCCTTGACTCTATTCTCCTCCGTCTCCACCCTCCATTAAAACTATCCTCCTCCGTCTCCTCCCTCCATTGAATCTATCCTCCACCGTCTCCACCCTCCCTTGACTCTCTCCTCCTCCGTCTCCACCCTCCCTTGAATCTCTTCTCCTCCGTTTCCACCCTCCATTGAATCTATCCTCCACCGTCTCCACCCTCCCTTGAATCTCTTCTCCTCTCCACCCTCCATTGAATCTATCCTCCTCCGTCTCCACCCTCCCTTGATCTATCCTCCTCCTCCGTCTCCACCCTCCCTTGAATCTATCCTCCTCCGTCGCCACCCTCCCTTGATCCTATCCCTCCTCCGTCTCCTCCCCTCCCTTGAATCTATCCTCCACCGTCTCCACCCTCCCTTGAATCTATCCTTGAATCTATCCTCCCGTCTCCACCCTCCCTTGAATCTATCCTCCTCCGTCTCCACCCTCCCTTGAATCTCCATCCACCCTACCTTGAATCTATATTCCACCGTCTCCACCCTCCCTTGAATCTATCCTCCTCCGTCTCCACCCTCCCTTGAATCTATCCTCCACCGTCTCCACCCTCCCTTGAATCTATCCTCCTCCGTCTCCACCCTACCTTGAATCTATCCTCCTCCGTCTCCACCCTCCCTGAATCTTCCGTCTCCGTCTCCACCCTATCCTATCCTCCTCCGTCTCCCCTTGACCTTGAATCTATCCTCCTCCGTCTCCACCCTCCTTGAATCTCCACCGTCTCCACCCTCCCTTGATCTATCTATCCGTCTCCACCCTCCCTTGAATCTATCCTCCTCCGTCTCCACCCTCCCTTGAATCTATCCTCCTCCGTCTCCACCCTACCTTGAATCTATCCTCCTCCGTCTCCACCCTCCCTTGAATCTATCCTCCTCCGTCTCCACCCTCCCTTGAATCTATCCTCCTCCGTCTCCACCCTCCCTTGAATCTATCCTCCTCCGTCTCCACCCTCCCTTGAATCTATCCTCCTCCGTCTCCACCCTCCCTTGAATCTATATTCCACCGTCTCCACCCTCCCTTGTCTCCATCCTACATCGCCTCCATTCTTGCTGCCCCAACCTCAGCCAGGACATTTTATTTCAAACAAAACACGGGATATTTTGATATATGTGGTTTGGTCTTAAGCGCTCAGTTCCCGATATTAGACTTTCGAGCGTCTATCGATGTGTTAAAATCTAAACGCTACTTTTAAAATCTGACCTCTTTCCTCGTCGTAGTTATCTGCAGCAGTAACGACACGACTAGTTTGGTCGACACATGTGGCTTACAGCTGGCCTTACAGCAGTCATCGATCGCTGGCTGCCAGCTCTGTGGGTAGGTATTACAAGTCTATGGTAACCTGACATACTCATTATAGTGGTTGCTATGACCGAAACCGAATAAGCTGTTTGTATCGAGGGATCGTTGTTACAGGTGATTTTTGAGCGTCACTGCCTTGTTGTCATCATGTATTGAGTAGAGGTGCGGTGTGATTTTTTTGTAGAAGTTTTGTCCAGTTTTGTATGCTTGTTTGTGACCTCATTGCTTGCTACTCATCAACATTTTGCTATTGAAGGAATAATAACAGAGAACATGACACATACTTCTAAACATTGAGAATTGTTAATACTCACCTCACTGCGGCTGGGTTTGTGTTGCAGAGCTGTTAATGTCACCATTGTCTGCGTCAATGCTGCCATGGTTTCTATGCATTGTACCCAGAATATAGCGTCCAATTTGGCCGTTTTACCTGCAGTTCTTGATCAGCTGCTCGGCTCAGGTAAAAATTCTCTCTTTTCTGATTTGTTCTTGATATCACTAATTAAATACAACTTGCCCTCGTTATGGGTCAGACCACCAGCCTAAAATCGACAGACTATATTTGGTCCTACAAGAGGATGTGCGTAAGTAGGGCGTACAATGGCGTAAGTAGGGCGTACAGTGACGTAAGTAGGGCGTACAATGGCGTAAGTAGGGCGTACAATGGCGTAAGTAGGGCTTACAATGGTGGAAATATGGCGTACAGTGGCGTAAGTAGGGCGTACAATGGCGTAAGCACGGCGTACAATGGCGTAAGTACGGCGTACAATGACGGTAAGAGCTGGTGCATTAGTACACAGTGATGATCTAGCTTCCCTATAACGCGAGTCGTTCATGAGATTGAATAATGTCTGTACCGCGCATACTTGTTTAACGTCAATATCCCCACTTGACCCAAACCGTTGTGGATCCCTGTTGTGTAAACCAGGGTCGTGTGGATCTGTGGCCTGTGATCCCATACCACACCTAGTCGTCCCAGGTAGGAACACACAATAGCCATATCTTCCTTTATGTGTAAGCCTAAAACTATATATCCGATGCAAACAGCATCTGAATTTTGCCAAACCTATTTCTCTGGATATGGCATATCACTGTCCAGCGTGGAGTGACTCTACGGCGTTGACCGAGTGTAGCGCCACCTGCGGGGGTGGATCACAGACGCTCTCTCACCAGTGCTCTGATCTGATCTTTGCGACACCTCTATCGGAAGTGAGATGCGATGGACCCGCCGTCTATGAGGCTGTGTGCAACCCACAAGCCTGCAGTAAGTGCCTCATTTATTCATTTCATATATCCCTTTCACTGTTCAAATGCATTCGATGGAAATTTCGTCCTTTAACGTTAGGTTAGAAGCAGAAATCAATATCTTTTTAAAATTCCGAGTATTTTAGATGTGAATCGTGAGGGGGTGGGGGCATATTTGGGTGTTACATCAGTATGCACTGTAAGTATAAACACACTTAAGTATCGCTTTTTTTTGTAGAGTTTTCTTTTGTTTTTCATGAATCACCCATCAGCGTTGTTATATATTGCCCCAGTCACAGCTGGAACTAAGACGACCACTGAATCAGCAGCTGTGACGGACAGCGATATGAACAATACGTCACTAGCTGCTACCTGGCCAACAGGTAGGATCTGTATCCGCCTGATACTTATGTCGCTTATGAACGGCTCAACATTCCGTCCAGTCGTATGCGCTGCGGTGACGAAATGAAAAGAAATATTGACCCACACACCTGCACACGATCAAGTCTGTTTGACTGTATCACTAGTTTTCCCAGACCGAAAGAATGTTAAAACTGGGTCGCTGCTATTACTGCAAGTTTCCCGGCGTACATCTTTGGAAATATCCACACTGTCATTGACGGAATCGACTTACTTCGTAGGATAGACTGAACAATTCATTTTGGATAGGTTATCGAAGGCATTACGGATATTAGCGTCTTTTGGAATATACATATACAAACAAATGTTCATATATATATATATATATATATATATATATATATATATATATATATATATATATATATATATATATATATATATATATATATATATATATATATATATATATATATATATATATATATATATATATATATGTATGTGTGTGTGTGTGTATGGGTTTGTGTGTCTGTGTGTATATATACATTTCGATTTCCAGTCAGCACGGGTGGAGATGAGGATGGAGGTCTCCCCAATGATACAGCATATGACATCACAACAGCAGTCACGGACCACGCCCCCTCTCTCGCGGACCACGCCTCCTTTCTCAATACTCTCACATATGGTGGGTAGTCAAGAACACATGGACAATTACCTATCTTCTCATCAATTGGCCAATGTGGTATATTTTATTGCACTGACCAATGTCTATGATTGTATTGCTCCATTTCTTTAGAGTGTCTAACTTTTTGATGTACAGAACATGTTTTTCCAGACGGAACATTGTCGACGCCTTCGATCAGTATCAGCCCGAGCATCCATTGCAGGCCAGTCTCTCTGGCTAGGACTGTGTCGTTATACTGCGCTATCATTTCGCTCTGTAACCGAGGCTGCCCGTCTCTCTAACATCCGGTTAGGTGCTTACAACAGAGTTCCATGTGCGTACTGCTCACGTGACTTAATCATGTGACCTGCGCATCATATTAATCCTTGGTTCGATGTATAGGTGCGCCTTTGTCGAGTTTGTCTTGAGGTTTCTCTACGTGACGAAAATGTGACGAAAATTCAAATTGGCTCTTTGTTTTAACACAGGAAATGAACGAGGGGAAGCTTTGATTTTAAGCTAGCTATTTTAAATAGTTTATATATACGCAATAAACCTTTGATGTAGCGTTTTGTAAAGCGCACAATATCAACCAGTGGCTGTCTGGAGGCCGTTAAAAGGGCTCACATTTGATACTATCCACCTGTTACGTGTTAATTAATAACGATAGCGATATGAGGAGTGCTTATCGTTGTAAAATGCAGCTCAATATCTGACCTTGACCTTCCTCGTTCTACTTGCACGTTGCATATCATGTTATTTGTTAGGCATAGCAATATAATGCAATGTAGAATCACGTCAGCTTACGTTCTCTTCGCTTTTGTATCTGATTTTGTTGGATGATTTAAAACATATGGTCTGCCATTCATCATCACGCAGCCAAACGGAAGATTGTATTTTTGATGACGTCACAAAGTGTAAGCAGACGTTTATTCAATAATGGAATTGATTGGGGTTTATATCATAGAGCGGGACATGCTAACGTTTTTCTGGGCTTACCTTTATAAAACAAATGTTCATTTTGTTTGGCAAGTTTGTACACTTGTTGAAAATATCAATAGAGTCGAAATAAACAAAGCCAAATCTCGACATAATTCAAAGTATGTATTTAAAGTAAAACTTGTAAAATGGGATTGTTTAAATGTCCCATAAAAATGTGCTCTGCACGTACAATTATTTTGCGATGAAAATGGTAAAGGATTATTGCTAACAAAAACATATATAAACCAGCTATTCCATAGGGAAGGATATACTGATCAGTCAGAAGAGCAATATTGACTTAAATGTCAGTGATCTTTGGAGCATAAACAGTTGCTAAACGAATGTATTTCATAATAACCAATACATAATATATACTTTAACAAACAAAGAATAAAATATGCTAACGATTTAAAAACAGCTGCATTAGTTCATCAAAAGCAACGACAGTAATGCTTATACAAAATATTGTGTAGTGTAATTTCACGTACGTCATATGCACATATGACAAGTATTTGATATCATCTATCGTATATTTGGTGTGAGAACCCTTCAAAAAATTAATTCATGTCTGTGATGTATCAACAAATTGGACCAGCTCTGTTTGAGTCGGTGTATCATCATCCCTCGACCTTGACCTCGTATCCCTAGCGTTGTTCTGTTTGGTCCATGCATGGGTTTGATGGACCATCTCGACCAGCTTGTCGTACTTGGTATGCATCTCTTCCACCATCTCATACATCTCCTCGTACGCTTCCTCCATAGTGTCCAGTTTGCCTTGTACTTTATGGATGGACTTCACTGTCTCGTCCGTTTCTACTTCCTTCTGTGCGATCGTATCTTGAATAGGTAGAGTCATAAACCAGCGATCCCATTGCTCGTCAAATACGTACTCGGATTGGTCGCGAAATTTGGAGAATAGATTGGGAATGCAGCTGAAAGCGTGTTCGAGGCGAAGCGCCATTCGGGTAGAATGTACGGTCCACGTTGTGGCTTCCCTGTTGTTGACGTCATCGTAAGTGGCACTCAGCATACCGATGAGGATGTTGAGGAGAATAACATTGGATAGGGTGACGTAGATGATGTAGGTTGCACGGATGATGTTACTGGAACTGTCTATTGCCTCGTATTCACTGTCAAATTCCGAGTCGATCTCCAAGTCGGCGAACCCGATCATCATACCGTAGGTGGTCCACATGGTGATACCAGGCATGGCGTATTGTGCCGCTAAGGAAGCGGGTATTTGGAGTAAGACATGGAAGGCGTATGTAAAAGCCATAAGGACGAAGAAGTATATAAAGAAGAAGCGCGATATGTCACGAATGATGATGTATTTGAGGGCGATAATAAGACTGCTGACCGTCTGAAAGGCTTTGGCCAATGAAATACAGCGTAACCAACCGGAAGTCAAAGAAATAGCCAGGCAGTAAATTTGCCCTTCAGCACGCTGAGTGTAGAAGATATACCAAAGTATCACACACACACAAAAAGAGACGTTTAAAACGACAGTGAATTCAGAAAGAAGCTTGTTGAATCCTTTGTATATTAAAGACGTGGGATCTTCCAGAAAATTTCTGTGCTCCAGGCCGTCATCTCTAATGTCGTGTTTCTGCTTACCAGAGCAGAAAATAGAGTTCAATGTCCTAAAAAAATGTCTGCATCGTAGTACAATCAAGGTCAGTTCAAAGGTCAAACATATGATAGGCCACAATAGAAACATGAACATGGAAGCTTTCCGTAGCGGGACTGGAGTGGTTAGATTCGTCGTTTGGGTGTGCTCGCTGGTTTCTTCCACGGCATAGATACTGTAACACGACATGTATATGATATGTAGAGCGAGGATCACCGCGTAGATCCATTGGTAAATATGCCAATACTTCTCCACAAGAACACGTAGCGGCATGAGTTTCAGCATCTGAGCGGCCACGTATTCGTTCTCCATATGAACAATGTAATCCAATGTGCAGTGCATTTGGTCTGCTATCTCCCGTTCATCATTGAGCGGATCCGACAAGGCGACATGTGGATTGGTTTTGGACTGCGATTTATTTCGTACCAATGTTTTCAGTGTCATATCACAAATATCAAAGGTATATATGCCTTTCTTACGAAACCGAAACACGCCATCCAGATTCCACAAAGCCTCCATGAATGTGACGGCGCCGATAGAGGATCCGAGCTGACTGACAGAGAGACCAGCGTTGTTGGGTATACCTTCCATGAGGTAGAGGACAGCAGTACGCTTCATCTTCTGGTAGGGCTCCGAGTCCTCGTCGGCGGGACACGACACCTCATGCCTCCTACACCACCACAGTGTCGACTTGTTAATGATCATCCTAAAGACCTCCATCAATGCATTTAAGTCATCGCTGTTGTCGACTGTTTGTTGGACCAGATCGTGTAGCGTCGTGTTGCCCGTGTGATCCTTGGCCTCTAGATCAGCCCCAGCGTTCAACAGCAGCTCCACAGCTTCCCATTCGCCCTGTTTGCTGCAGAGATGGAGTAAAGTCTCACCGTCGTCATTCTTCTGATCAATGTCAAATCCCTTCTTGGGATCTGAAAAAACCTTCAACATAGTTTCTAGCATCCACACGTGACCTTTCCGAACAGCTGTATGGAAAGGATTTTCCCCGTTGTAGTTGGTTTTGGATGGGCTGAGCTGGTCGAGGACTTCCATAAATTCTTCTTTCTCGTATCGAGCAGCGACATGCAGCGCTGTATTATCTCGGATGTCCCGTTCGTTCAGAAGACTCCAGCTGTTTGCTTTCACCATCATGTTGAGGACCAGCTGCACCAGCTGTTTTGTTGCTTTATCTGAGCGTACGGCGACATGTAAGGGGGTCTCCCCGGCGCTGTTCTTGCTGCTCAACTTGACTCTAGTCAGTAACAACTTGGTCACCTCCAACTGGCCGTATTTACAAGCAAGATGAATCACCGTATCTCCGTCATTATTCTTCATGTTGGGATCTACTTCAGACATAAATAACTTGACTGTATCAACACAGCCATGCTGTGCTGCTGTGTGTAAAAATGTGTTGCCTCCCAAATCCCGCGAGTAATAATCGGCACCGAGAGCCAATACCTTCCTGATTTGCGCTACATTGTCAATTTCGGCCGCACAATGCAAAGGTGAGAAGATGTTTTCAAAATGCACTTTCCTTTTGGGGCCGATGTTGTGTTTCTCTCTGTAGAGATTCATGAGCGTTACAAGCAGCTCCGTGTCATCGTTCGTGACGGCGAAGTACCAGGCCGTCTGTCCCATTTTGTTGCGGGAATTGACATCCGCCGTGTGCCTCACCAGACACTGAATCGCCTCCTCATGAGAGTTCTTAGCAGCAAATAGCAGAGGCGTCATCCCTTGGTCGTTATTGGCATTAACATCGGCTCCTGCGGCGATTAAATGAGGGATGACGTCCTCATTTCCCTCAGCAGCAGCCACGTGGAGGGCAGTGTCGCCACCTGTGATCTTGCGGTGGACCTGAGCACCGTGCTCCAGCAACAGTTTTACCATCTTCACGTTCCCCAGAGCAGAAGCTAATACCAAGACGGTCTCGAATCCGAGAAGTCGAGTAACGCGAGTATTGGCGCCATGATCCAACAACAGCTTGGCCATATGACGGTGACCATAGCGAACAGCCCAGTAAAGCGCAGACGATCCTTTGTCATTCTGTAAATCCACATCCGGTTTGAGGGACAGCAGATAGCGGGCCGTGTCCATGTGATTGAACCTGGCGGCCCACAGTAACGCCGTGTCATTCTTCTGGTTGACTGTGTTGACGTCTGCCCCGGCGTCTGTCAGGAGCTCAACGACCTTGGTGTCACCACGACAAGCTGCCATGTGAATAGCCGCCATGTCACGTGGTCGTTGACCTTTCACCTCTACCATCGTTCTTTTCTCGAGGTACTTTTCACCGCCAGGATGCATCTGTAATCGGGAGAGAAATGCTTGGATAATATTGGCGGTGCCTTGTTGTTGAACAAGCTGATGTAGGCAGGTTTTGGTATCGGAAAGGTGGTCTCTTTCGGCGGAAAAAGATGATGTGAAGAGTTCATCGCTTGCACGTTGAATGAAGTATGAGGTGACGCCCCACGACTTGCACTCGATAGCGTGGTGCAGTGCAGTCTTGTTGCTGTGTGGGTCACGAAACTCGGAGTCTGTCAGACATTTATTCGCCGATAAAATATGAGACTCGATGGTTTCAGTCGTGGCAAGATCGTCCTTTCCGACGGCTTCGAAGAGGCGCTTTTGTAGTTCATCCTCCTGCTGCTCGACTGGAGCCCCATAGTCCACTTGAGTCCTCACCACAGTCCTTTTAGTCCTCTTATGTTGGCGTCTCTGTGAATAAAAACATCGTTTCAACTTTTGACGTCACCATCAAAGGCGCCGACGTTTTTAAAACATTAAATTACACGTGGCATCGAGAGTCGTTTTACTGGGTGACAGGGTCATTACGAGATCAAAGGATTACTTACCTTCCTGATTTCCAAAAGCACAACATAGTCGCCGTCTAAATTAGGGTTCTTCTCTGGCTGTTCCCCCTCAGAATCAGACTGTGACATATAAGCAAATATATATTAAAAGTTGCGTTCTGCTTAATGATAAATTATAAAATTCAATTGAAGAATCGATGTTCCATCTATTGTCGCGCATCAATTATCGGCTATAACGAAGAATAAGCTGATTCGTGTTATTCAAATCCGTTTAGCTTCGGTGAAGTCTGACAGAATAGAACAACAATCCCAAACAGAGCTCCGTCACAAGAACCCGGCTGGGGCAATTAATTGCTGAAAATATTCTGATTTTTTTCTCTCTATTTTCGTGATAATAGCTTCACTTGAGGAAGCATTTGTATATGGGGAGTTAGGTAATTGTGACAGTTTGTGTTGGCAGTCGAACTTATGGTCGATATGTCAGGTTAAGTGTGTTTTCTGGGACCAACAAATAGTGGCCCTGGTACACCTAGGCGACTGGTGCGTAATCGACATGCGGTTTAAGGATGCGACCCAGACCCGATATAAGTGGACTGATTCGCGGAGGGATATCATTTGATTGTAGGACTGGGGCATCAGGGTCGGCTGTGGGAATCGGTTTTCATGAATGTGGATCAGTTGTTCCCATGACCATCAGGTTCCGCGTTCAGCGCATGTTATCCAGCAGAGTGGGATAATGAACCCAAAACCCCACAACCCTAGGAGGATTGCCCCCCTAACCCCCCCCCCCCCACGAATTAAACCCCTAACCCCCCACCTCCCCCCCACGGATTAACCCCCTAACCCACCCCACCCCCGAGGATTAACCCCACCATGTGAATCGCCCTTCGCCTAAGGTGTTTATTCGGCAGCCTGCATTTTTACATAACATATAAAGGAAGTTATATGCTCGCATATACATCGTGTGTCGTACCAGGCCGTACATCGTGGGTCGTACCAGGCCGTACATCGTGGGTCGTACCAGGCCGTACGTCGTGGGTCGTACCAGGCCGTACGGAACATCCTAGTGTCGTGGTTGTAGCTACCACACTGCTGGTGGTTACATGTGTCTAACAAGTCATCACGTGATCCTGACGCTACATCAAGTCATCACGTGATCCTGACGCTTCATCAAGTCATCACGTGATCCTGACGCTACATCAAGTCATCACGTGATCCTGACGCTACATCAAGTCATCACGTGATCCTGACGCTACATCAACAACTTCATTCCTACTATTTGAGATATTTGACGCCGTAGTTCTGATCTAAGGAAACAAAAATCCACCAAGTAGCTGTTGGCAATCAATCCAAATAATTCAAGATCAAAAACGAATTTAGGAATTTAACTCTGCCTTATCAGTAGCCAACTTAAGTGGATGTTTTCTAATGTAACCCACTGCCTTATTTATTGATCAACCAAACTATCGCTTCATGGATGTAAAATAAACCGTGAACTTTCATCGCCAAAAAAATCCTATATCTCAGTAAGTGAATAAACATTACTAATCACAATTCCTTCATGGTCGGCAAACTTCAGTTTTCATTTACAGCACATATATTAAGAAACACCAGTTAATTGTCCACATGAATTACCTTGACCCGAGTTCGGCGAGATCCCGGCATGGTCCACGGAACACGTGTGGAGTTCTGGTCGAGATTGTCACCGTTTGGAGAATGAGGTTGCCTTAAAATCGATCCAAGAATCATTGGATCACGCATCGAAGTGCCAGTGAGACTACACGCCTGGATAAAAGTGAGGCACATGGCATTCGTGGCCCGCGAGACTAGACGCCTGGATAAAATCAGGCACATGGTATTCGTGGCCAGCGAGCTTCGCTGAACCGCTCAGTCTGTCGGTAAAAGATACCTACAGGTCAGAGGCGTTAGTTTATGGTAAATTATTATCTGATTCATTCTGCTATTATTTGGTATCATGCTATGATATGTGTTAAATCGCACGGAATATTTCATTCCAATACATATCATAAACATACCCTCACCACGATTAGCTCATATATCAGTGCAACAGGAGCACATTTTTTGTTCTATAAAGTTAATAACATACATCACAATGTGTAAAAAAGTTGAGAAAATAAAGCAAATGGGAAATATCTGGGATGCTGATGAATGCTCTGCTTTTTCTACGCAGTGTAACCACAGATTACGTGAGCCACAGGCCCCCACATCGGTGAACGAACCCGTTTATCAGATTATGCATACATAGAAAATAGCGGCCGACCAATGCAAACCTGTGGCCTGCGCCATGAGCAAACTTCTGCTTGGATCAATCTGGCTAATGGAGTCTGCAGTTGGTCCGCCAACTTCGCGTAATTGCTTACGTAATTGTGTGTGTAAACTCGTCGAGATCCTATTTGTCTGGTATTTGTGCAGATACGTAAATTAACCTTACGGGTTTACACCCATAGTAGGCCCATAGGCGGGGCCCGCACGGGTTTCTAATGAGTTATCTTCGGGCCCCTCTCGTGATCGTTTTGGTTATTTCGACCCTGTGGCCAAATCCCCGTAAAGTACCCGCAGAAACCCCGCCGACCACCCGTAAAGCACGTGACATTATCTTCGTACGGGTATGATTTCTTATGGGCTTCCTAAGGGCCACAGCGCCGTAAGGCCCTCAACGCATCACTCTCCATGGCAGACATGTTTGACGCAACGCTAAAATAACATCTCTGCAATACGTAACGGAGCGCAAACGATTTGACCCGGTTTTGACCTATGACCGGGCGATAACAAGCAGCGCGCGTCAAACTTAAACAAACCTGAATGGTCAACATGGATGGGGCTTATCGGGGAAGCACGAAAGTAAACCCTTCGCGACGGAGTTTGGGAAATACAAATGGCTGTCAACCATTGGTTTGCCGGTTGAAGTTGCCTATTTCTTGGTATACTGAACACTTAAAAAGACTGTTCAGCCCCTTATTAGTAACGAGGTTGCCTAGCAAGCTGCTTGGCAACTGCACCTTTGAAACCAAAAGTTTTAAGTGTTCAGACGGCAATGGTTATTCTTAATCACCATAGCAACCTCTGAGTACCATTGCCTTCATCATCATCGCCACTGTCATTTTATTCGCCATCATCATCACCGCAATGAAAACCATCATCATCAACTGCATTGAAAACCAATTGAAAACGCATTGAAAACCAACGTCATCAACCGCATTGAAAATCGTCCAACGTCATCAACCATTGCACGTCATGCAAAACCATCGTCATCAACCGCATTGAAAACCAACGTCATCAACCGCATTGAAAACCATCGTGATTGTAAACCAAAACCATTGTCATCAACCGCATTGAAAACCATCGTCATCAACCGCATTGAAAACCAACGTCATCAACCGCATTGAAAACCATCGTCATCAACCGCATTGAAAACCATCGTCATCAAACGCATTGAAAACCATCGTCATCAACCGCATTGAAAACCATCGTCAACAACCGCATTGAAAACCAACGTCATCAACCGCATTGAAAACCAGCGTCATCAACTGCATTGAAAACCATCGTCATCAACCGCATTGAAAACCATCGTCATCAACCGCATTGAAAACCATCGTCATCAACCGCATTGAAAACCACGTCATCAACCGCATTGAAAACCAACGTCATCAACCACATTGAAAACCCGTCGTCATCAACCGCATTGAAAACCATCGTCATCAACCCTATTCAAAACCATGGTCATCAACAATAATCATCGTCATCAACCCTATTCAGCCTCATTGACTTATCTCCATCTGCCGTATTCAAAGCTATCAGCATCTTATCTGCTTTCTGTCTGCAGATGCCATCTAATAACAGCATACATACATGACGAGCAATTCACATCGTAATCAACTCATCCAGCGGGCGCGCTCGGTGTAAACCTGACTCGTGTTATATGGCTCGGTCACTCGGGAGAGTTCGGGGAGGCAGACATGAGCGTCTCTGACACTCGGGAGAGTTCGAGGAGGCAGACATGAGCGTCTCTGAATAATGAATTGAGAAGTGTTAGTTATCGCATGGTCACGTGGGTGATATGTGTTAGTTATCGCATGGTCACGTGGGTGATATGTGTTAGTTATCGCATGGTCATATCGCGTGGGTGATATGGGAAAAAAAGACGAGGAGGAGGAATCTCAGTTCATAGAAATTCATAGTGACACACTATCAAATAACATAATCTTGGGCAACATCTACAGACCCCCTCGCAATTCAGAGGAAAACTATAATACTTTCACAAGTGAAATTTCATCTACCCTAAAAGTACTTGAAAATTACAAACAAGAAGTCATACTTGCTGGCGATTTCAATATCAACTTACTTAGTAAAAATAAATAAAAGAAAAAAATATCTTCAATGACTTCTTTGACACCATGGTCGAACAGTTTTTATCCCAAGATAACTTTGCCAACAAGATTCTCAAACACATGTTGTACACTTATAGACAACTTCTTCTGTAAATTAACAAAAGCATCTCTTCATTCATCAGCTGGTGTCATGTTAAACAAACTCTCTGACCATCACCCCTACTTCATCTCTATTAAATTAACTACAACAAAAAATAACTACCCCAAATTTATCAAAATTACTTCAAAAAAGAAAACAGCTGTCGAGGACATGTTAAATGATCTCCATCAAGCAAATATTTGTGACAAAATTAATGAAAATGATACAGCTGATCCAGAGGCAAACTACAATATTGTAGAAAAAAATTTTCAGTCATGTTATGAAAAACATTTCCCTCATAAATATGTCAGATTCAACAAACATAAGCACAAGAAAAACAAGTGGATCACAAATGGTATAATCAAATCCATTCGCTACCGAGACAACCTGTATAAATACAAAATCAAAACACCACACAATTCTGATAGCTACAACGCTATAAAACAAAATCTAGCCAGTTACAATCACATATTGAAAAAAAAAACAATAAAAGAAGCTAAAACCAGACATTATGGCAAATGCTTCAAAGACTCAATCTCAGACATGAAAAAAACATGGCAAACCATAAATGAAATTTTAAACAAATCTGGAAAAAAGGAGAAACTTCCTGATTACTTCATACATAATGGAACACAAATAAACAACAAAACTGAAATAGCAAACAAATTCAACTCATTTTTCACAAATTTGGGCCCAACTTTAGCAAAAAATATAAACCCACCTTCAAATGAGGATTTCAAAAATGTAAATGAGTCAGAAATTTCCAAAGTTGTAAATGACCTGAAAGGAAAAAACAGTTGTGGATATCATAACATATCAACAAATCTCTTAAAGCATCTCAAACAAGCACTCATCAAACCAATTACCATAATTATCAACCAAACCCTCAATACAGGCATATTTCCCATATCCCTAAAGACAGCAAAAGTCATTCCCATCTTCAAAAAAGGGGATGAATTTCTATTTGATAACTATCGCCCAATATCACTTCTTCCATCCATATAAAAAATATTTGAAAAAATTATTTTCCAACAAATATATCAGTATCTACAAGACAGAAAACAATATGTTAATTTTGAAGACACTCAGTCTGACCTCCTCCCCCTTACAACTGGAGTGCCTCAGGGATCAATCTTAGGGCCCCTTTTATTCTTGATATATGTAAATGACATCTGCAATGTATCAAATTTATTCAAAGTTATAACATATGCAGATGATACAACCCTTACCACCACCCTCAACTCAAGAAATTATACATACAATATAGACACATTAAACAATGAACTTAATAATGTCAACAACTGGCTTATGCACAACAAGCTGTTCCTTAACACAAGTAAGACCAAATTCATGATTTTTCATAAACCACCGAAAAAAATCCATTCAAGGATCCAGATCCTTATAAATAATACAGAAATCAAACAAGTGCAATATTTCAACCTCCTGGGTCTCAACATCGATCAGCACCTCAGCTGGAAAAGTCATACTGATAAAATTCATTGCAAACTTAGTCGAACAATGGGCATTATAAGTAAACTAAAACACATCCTCCCCTTAGATATTAAAAAATTGCTCTACAACTCACTAATATTACCACATCTAAACTACAACTTGTTACTTTGGGGTCAACATGGTTATAGAATTGCAAAACTTCAAAAAAAGATCACTCGAATCATTACCTGCAGCTCCTACAATGCTCACACTGATCCTCTTTTTAAAGAACTACAGATCTTGAAAATTGAAGATCTATTTTCACTGTCCAGATATAAATTCTATTATAATTACTGTCACACCAACTACCCTCATATTACAATAACATAAACTTAATAAATCAAACATCTGACATTCATAATCACAATACTAGAAATCACAATAATCTCTTCATCCTTAGAGTAAAACACTCTTTTGCAGTCTCATCCATTCCATTCAGCATTCCAAAATTCATCAACAATGCCCCAAATATCATAGTAACAAAAATATTCTCTCATTCTTACAAAGGATACTGCAACTACATAAAAAATTGGTTTATCAATAGATACAGGTATATGTGCACCACTCCCAATTGTTATACATGTACTTGCCCACATTAACTAGTCAAGCAAAAAAGTCATTTGTTATTGTATAAATTCATAATGTGCTACTCATGTCACCAAATTCCTGACTTTGCCAAAACCCCATGTCTACGTAAATGTTTTTCTGTACCTTTTTACTCGGGTAACATGATGATGTGACCTCATGTACTTTTATTATCTGTGCACTATGTTTCTCTTTTGTTCATAGTCTATCTTTTGTGTTTTTCTTTTATATTATTTTTATTATCATTATGTCAGGGTGGCTCCAGCATCAGCGGTTTATCACCCTTAATTGGAGTCTCCTTATCAATTGTTCATTGTATATATGTTCAATTGTTAAAAAAATTGATCTGTACTGAACTGAAGCGTCCGAGTGTCTTTCCCCATATTACCCACGTGACCATGTGATAACATACTTATCGCGATGGCACCTACACGCGATAATCAAGCACGACGCTGTCTCCTAATATTGATAATTTGCATGAATCTATGATATGTAAGGTATCTGTCTGGGACCTGTAAATACGAGAGATACTCGCTTAATCCCCCATTCGGCCTCAGCTGCCTGTGATGATGGGTTCATCTATAGGAGATGTGGAGAATTTGGGCAAGCTTCGTTCTAGCAACTAGACCACTGGCTGGACTGAATATTTGATTGGAATATACTTCAATAATTTGTTGTGAGAGACTTGTAGAATGTTGCCAACTCCGGCAATCAGAGCTCCGCCGACTTCTCAGCAGCGTTAGTCTTCGTTTGGCGCTGGCAACACTGTACCGCCGTAGAAAGCGTCTCGGCAGGTGTTAGAATTTCGCGCCTCATCTAGATTTCGGGGAGATGGTGCCTTCCCGTTGAGCGATACGCAACCAGATTAGCAGCTGGCTCTTGAGAAAACCTTCGTTATAATACTTGTAAGGTGTGCGTGATATTAAGACCCTCCGTAGTGTTGCCATGTTTGAATAGTGGTGCTCTGTGAGAGACTTTCTCAAATCTGGTTGCTGCGATAAGTAGGCAGGTTCTATCCACCATTACCTATCTCTGACACAATGATGCGCAGGTTACGCAAGCGTCTATGCGGCTGCCGAAGCAGAGGTGCTGGTTAAGCCAAGGTCGATATGTCTCCAGGGTTGCCCCTGACTCCCATCCACTCCCATTCATAACAACATCGGGTACAGAAGCACTCGGCCTTAACTGCCACCACGCGGAAGTCAGGGACCGGTGCCGTTGCTGGGCAACACGCTTAGCACTGGACCGTGACCATTACGAGCGGCGTGAGGGTCTAACCTGCTACCTCACAGGCACTCAAGTCAATTCATTGGACGAGCGCGTTTGGTGGTGTCGGTTTCGCCTGACTTATAAATTTATATATTATTATACATGTCACTGTGGCCCGGGGTACTGACTTGAGTGCCTGTGGGCTAACCAGTAACCCGCCCTGTCGAGCCGTGAGAATTTTGTCAGCGCGTAATTTTAGCTGTCAAAACTATAATCGATGTACGGCACGTGTCACGTGATTTACGCATTCCTACACATAACTGCTAATGAAAGCATTCTCCGTACTAAACGTTCTCTTGATATGGTCTTACGAGATGGTTAATTAAAAAAATTACTCGGCGACTGCTGCTTTCATTCGGACCAGAGTGATCCATGCTGAGCCACCGAGCCATCTCGCCGCCCGGGCGTGGCCTGGCTCTGACGGATGTCATGGGCGAATGGTGACCTGGTTTATGCGCTGATTGCGTAACTGAAAAAGCGAAAGCGAAATGGAACTCGCAACACGCTGAAACATTTATCCAATCAGATAGTTGATGACATAGTGTATTGGAATCGTCACGCGATTTGACACTCTCTATGGCAGACATGTTTGACGCAATGCTAACATAACATCTCTGCAATAGTTCACGGAGCGCATGCGATTTGACCCGGTTGTAACCTCTGACCGGGCGATAACAAGCAGCGCGCGTCAAACATAAACAAACAAGAATGGTCAACATGAATGGAGCTTATCGGGGAAGCTCGGAAGTAAGCTGTGTTTACTGTGCACAAAGGCCGCATTTTGATGTCTTTGATTATGAACTTTCTTTCTTACTTTATATACGCTGCAGTTATTTCGGTTATATAACCGAGGCCCTGCAGTCACAAGTATTAAATTTGGGCAAATATTATTCTAACATTAGCAGTCCAAGTTTTTTTTTGGTTGTGTGTCTTTTTATTTTTTCCATAAAACATGTGAACTCCCATCGGAGGGCTGGGGGGAGCAGCAAAGCAAATCTGGGAGCAAATGGTATATCAGGCTTTTCCCATACCCTGTTGGTAGATAAGTTTCCAAAGAACAACTTCTCCAAACACTCTCGCTGCTTGTCTGTCATTTCCAATCCCGGCGTGTAACTTTCTATTGCTTTTTTCAGTCGATTTTCGTTAACAAATTCGTCTTCACATCTGACTGCCGCCATTTTTAGAAACGCTTGACGGCCATGAAACGTCCGCGGAACTACTTTTTTTCGATAAATGCCTCATAATGGGCCTATAAAAGGTTTTCCATAACAAAATGATTATTATTATTCTAATCACACACAACAGAAAATGTTTTTGTAATATTTAACAGATGACATTCCGTAATAATATTTCGTCGCGTAATGGCCCGAATTTGGCCCAAAGCGATCAGAGTATTGCAGAGGCGAATCCCAGCCTGCGCAGAAGCCGATGCGCAGGAGATCGGCGATTTGACACACTACCTGAGTGCCCTAACGTTACACGCGTGTTCTGATTGGATGCGATTAGAGTTGATTGCTCCAATGGGCGGCTTCCTTTGAGTAGTGTAAGCTGCTTAAAGAGACTGTTCAGCCCCATATTTGTAACGAGGGTGCCTAGCAAGCTGCTTAGCAGCAGCACCTTGGAATCCAAGGTGCGGCGCTGCGGTCACAGAAAATAGATCCTTACTTCGGCTGTCGCCATTCGCCGAAATTACCCTTCCTGCTTGTCGGTCTAATTTGTGCGCATTGATGCCCACAATTTAAATGAGTGAAGATTGTATGAAATCTACATTTTGTAACCAAAGCGGAAGTATACATATCGATAGCGAGGTAGTTATAGAGCGCGTAACGATTTACAGCTAACATTCGTATGGTCATTGTTTTAAGGAGGCACCGTTATCGATGGAACGACACAACTAAATAAAACAGATTTCTCTTCAGAAGCGATTTTAAAGAGGCTGTTCAGCCCCATATCGGGCAGTCGGGGGTCATTTTGTTAATACATAACTACGTTTAACGCAGACATAAATAATTCCATCTTTTAATTTTTGCCGTGGTCATGTGAATATATAAAGTCAAATTGATTCCTATTGCAGTTACAATGACATTGGTAACAGTATGAGTGGATACAATACTGAAATCTGATGTTTAAATGGGTCTCCAAAATCATGATTGTTCGGAATTGGAATGAATATATTGATGCACAGGCAGTAAAAGTTGTTTAAAACTTGCAGCCACAGACACCCGAGTCCTCAAACCCCCTTCCTCGTATACACACATATATAATAATTTATTGGCATGCCTTGGGTACTGGCGCGCTGTCGTCGGCTCAGTATTTAGTTGTATTTGAAAATTCGCAATCGGAAATTATATCTTTGTTTTTTTTATCAGGTACTTGTAAGTTCTTCATCACTTATTTTAACCTTCGGTGTGTTCAGCGGGAAAAATAGGATACGACCAAAGAGTGTATGCTTGTCTAAGAGCGCTCACTCAAGCTTCAGTCCGAGACAAAATGTGAAGACGCCACTAGTTAGGCTCCGTGCGTGGCGCTGTCATAGCGTCCCTTAAAACCTCGTGGAATTCTCTGATTAATTCGGAGCCGTGGAAGCCTCGATCAATCAGATGACTCCATGTCCTAACAGACACCGACCCCGACACGTCAGATCAACAATCCCATGTGCTTTTGTTGATTTCATAGTTCGGCGCCTGATATCGGGTATTTCATGTAATTTCATCATCTCCACACAGCTTATCGAAGCTGTAAACTCTAAGCTCAAAATCTTCATATGTCCCTGACAAGCCAACAAATGTAAGGGTCTACACCCGACCAGTTCCCTCATCTAGTAGGTTGTTGACAATCCAATACCTCCATCTACAGCGCGGACATTGAGGATCGAGAAAAGTCAAAGGCGCGGACGCTGTGAGAGGCGATCTGTTTTTGATAGGTTTACCCGAGCAATGTATCAAGTGGACATTTATTTCATATTTCAGTTGTTATTTTCGCTACTTTTAAGCCCATATCAGACGTGTTTTGGCAGCTGAACGGCTCAGCGAAACGACACTTTTTAGCCAAGTATTCCCATATGCTTTTGTTTAGATCACGGAAACGCCCCCTAACTATTGCGGTGTATTATAATTAGAGACGCGATCACCACAGAGCCACTCGAAGTGAACCCTCTTAGCGAAGCTGTACACTCTTTGATACAACTGCCAAGGCACACGAGCAATCATTATGATTCTCCGCCACTATGATCATATATTGTATCATAATGTACCTGTCAACAGAAGCTTCGTGTGGTCAGATGATCAAAGTCAATTCTGACCATCAAAACAACCTTCAATATTATTAAGAAGGCCTGTTTGTTCACCGTGTTGTTTTGGAGGCCAACAGGGCATGTTTACCACTGGACATGCAGAATTGCACTGTGTTATTTATCAGCGAGAATGTTGTTTCATCCAAGAGCAAAATGATGGTGGGTTCGAGTTGTAAGTGGAACCGACAAGTGGCCTCATACAGAGGGAGTTGTTAATAGTCTATGTTATTGGGCCTAGTTGAAATTAGGTCTACTGCTGTGTGCAGACATCTAGTCATTGTGTAAGGCTACCAACATCCAGATTGCCAGCAGAAGCAAATTAGATTCAGACAGTTGATGATTAAAAGGAAGGAAGACAGGACAGAAGCACAAGAGATCAAGGGATGAAGACATACCATAATTTAGGCGCTATAAATAGCCATACCACAATGTAGGCGCTGTAAATAGCCATACCACAATGTAGGCGTTATAAATAGCCATACCACAATGTAGGCGCTATAAATAGCCATACCACAATGTAGGCGTTATAAATAGCCCACCACGATGTAGGCGCTATAAATAGCCATTACAAAATGTAGGCGTTATAAATAGCCATATATTGCGCCTATAAATTTCTGGTAGTTTGAGAACTCATAATTCCCCCATAATGGCTACAAGAATTACGACGATGACAATTCCTGTTACTGTTTGTGTGCCGTTAAAGCACTCCATCCTTTGCAGCCCATATAGTTCGGCGCCAAGTTACGTTATGATGCACATGCCCCTTTGTCAATTGAGTAATTAGTATTTCTGGAGAAAACGACAAGCAGTGTTATCCTGGATCAGAGTCTGGTTAGCGAAGTTCCACTCCTTCAGGTGATGTAACAAAGCGTGTGACGTCGGCACCACACAGCTGGTTGCTGATGTAATTAATCTGCACATTAGTGATTCCGCGGGGCCGTACAACAACTTTACAGCGTTCACTATACCCCCCAAGTCCCTCGTCTTGTGCCTTAAAACAACAGATTCAATGCGCTTAAGGATTTTGCTAGGTTGAAGCTGATAATGGGATGTTGATAGGAAACAAGGCATTTTGGAATATAATTTGATCAGCGTCTTTGCATTGTCCTTTGGTGAGGTCCGTTAGTGGCAATCACACCGGCTGTCACACCGGCTGTGTGACAGTGACACCGGCTGTCACACCGGCTGTGTGACAGTGACACCGGCTCACACCGGCTGTGTGACAGTCACACCGGCTCACACCGGCTGTGTGACAGTGACACCGGCTGCCCGCGATGCAGATGACCACATTCCCTCATAGATCACTCTGTAGTCGTCAGTTCCAGGTGCATGACAGCATGCCACTGAAGGCTTAGTGGTATGATGACGTGTCCGCTTGAGGTGTTAGTTGCCAGGTTAATAGTCTTCCAGTAAGTAGCTGCAGTCGCAAACGTCATTTGTCCAACAAACTCTCCGCCATCGGTTAAATCACGGAGCCAAAGCTCTCTAGATGATGGCGTCCCACTCAAACGACTGCTTGTGTGGAAGCATTTTATAGCAATGGATTAGTAACACAATCACTGTTATTGTGGAATCTAATGCGAAGATATATTGTCAGCTTCCGTAGGAGCTGTGGTGATAAGTAATGCGAAGATATATTGTCAGCTTCCGTAGGAGCTGTGGTGATAAGTAATGCGATCGGCACTGACTTCAGTAGGAAATGTCGTGATTAGTAATGCGATCGGCACTGACTTCAGTAGGAAATGTCGTGATTAGTAATGCGATCGGCACTGACTTCAGTAGGAAGTAGGAAATGCGATCGGCACTGACTTCAGTAGGAAATGTCGTGATTAGTAATGCGATCGGCACTGACTTCAGTAGGAAATGTCGCGATAACTCGTCATTCATGGAACATCTAATCCAACAGATAATATAATGTAATGTTTCGTTATAATACAGACGAGAATATCTGCCACGAATGCCCTATTGGCTTGTCTACATGTACGTTCTCCCGTCTCAAGGTGCCGTGTCTGTCATATGAAGGGAGACATCTTTCGTTGATCATTGTGCTGATAGTGTTGTACGGTTCCTGAGATTGTGCGAGCTGTCAGGTGTTATCTTAGAGCTGTTCAGCAATATATCTTCAGCATCAACAAACCCCTCTCCACACGACACACCACAGCTTCCGATGCTGGGATAGGAAGTGTCGTCTTATGAGGCTTCCCTTTCAGGGCTAGACAAGTTGAAGTGGCTTGATGACCTGATATAATGCAAACAGGGCTAGACAAGTTGGCTTGATGACCTGATATAATGCAAACAGGGCTAGACAAGCTGAAGTGGCTTGATGACCTGATATAATGCAAACAGGGATAAACAAGTTGAAGTGGCTTGATTACCTGATATAATGCAAACAGGGCTAGACAAGTTGAGGTGGCTTGATGACCTGATATAATGCAAACAGGGTTAGACAAGTTGAAGTGGCTTGATGACCTGATATAATGCAGGGCTAGACAAATGCAAACAGGGATAAACAAGTTGAAGGGCTAGATGCAAAAGGGTTAGAGGTGGCTTGATGACCTGTGCAAACAGGGGCAAGTTGAGGTGGCTTGATGACCTGATATATGCAAAATAAACAAGTTGAAGTGGCTTGATGACCTGATATAATGCAAACAGGGATAAACAAGTTGAAGTGGCTTGATGACCTGATATAATGCAAACAGGGTTAGACAAGTTGAAGTGGCTTGATGACCTGATATAATGCAAACAGGGCTAGACAAGTTGAAGTGGCTTGATGACCTGATATAATGCAAACAGGGTTAGACAAGTTGAAGTGGCTTGATGACTATTGTTACAGTTGATATTACTGTCGCATGGGGAATAATATGGAGATTGCTTGATGCACCCTGAAACCAGATTCTCAGGCGTCGTACGTTATGTGGGGTCACATGACCTCTGAAATCAGATCCGCAGGCATCGTACGTTAGGTGGGTTCACATGGCCTCTGAAATCAGATCCGCAGGCATCGTACGTTAGGTGGGGTCACATGACCTCTGAAATCAGACCCTCAGGCGTCGTAGGTTAGGTTGGTTCACATGGCCTCTGAAATCAGACCCACAGGCGTCGTAGGTTAGGTGGGGTCACATGGCCTCTCTTCTATGACGCAGTGTATAACCAGAAGAAAGTCGAAGATTTGCTTGGCTTTCCTGGTGGACACCAGATAGAGTTGTCGCTAACATTGGTTAAGCTGACTAACACATGCTCGAGTTCCGCACTTGTCATCAACCCCCCCCCCCCGTCCTGACCCAGATAGAGTTGTTGTTATCATTGGTTAAGCTGACTAACACATGCTCGAGTTCCGGACTCGTCAACACCCCCCACCCCCCGTCTTGACCCAGATAGAGTTGTTGTTAACATTGGCTAAGCTGACTAACACATGCTCGAGTTCCGGACTCGTCATCACCCCCCCCCCCCCCCCCCGTCTTGACCCAGATAGAGTTGTTGTTATCATTGGTTAAGCTGACTAACACATGCTCGTGTTCCGGACTCGTCAACAACACCCCCCCCCCCCCCCTTCTTGACCCAGATAGAGTTGTTGTTAACATTGGTTAAGCTCATTACCACATGCTCGAGTTCCGGACTCGTCAACAACCCCCCCCCCCCCCCTCCACCCGTCCTGACCCTTTCCAGGGTTAATCAATGGGAGCAACATTATCTGGTATGGGAAAAGCCAGATGGCTGACACACCTGGCTAACGTGTAATAGACAGAGCAGAGTGGCTCAGGTATTACGGTAAGATGACATTGAGACAGCAGGATGGCCTATGTACCAGGTTAATGTGATACAGGCTGAGTGGTTATCTTGTAAATGCGATATGGGCAGAGCAGAGGGGCTAAGTTTTCTGGCTAATGAGATAGCGGCAGAGCAGAGTGGTAAAGTTATCTGGTTATTGTAAAAAAGGCAGAGCACAGTGGCAATTATATCTAGTTAATGTCATTTTGAGTTAGCAAAGTGGCTAATGCATCTGGTAAATGTCTAATGGAGATAGCAGAGTGACAAATGCATATGGCTGCTGTGGAAAAAGAACAGAGCAGAATGGCTAAGGTATCTGGCTACTGGGAAGTAATCAGAGTGGCTAATAGATCAACTGTGAAGTAATCAGAGAGGCTAAAGGATCAACTGTGAAGTAATCAGAGAGGCTAAAGGATCAACTGTGAAGTAATCAGAGAGGCTAATGGATCAACTGAGAAGTAATCAGAGAGGCTAATGGATCAACTGTGAAGTAATCAGAGAGGCTAAAGGATCAACTGTGAAGTAATCAGAGAGGCTAAAGGATCTACTGTGAAGTAATCAGAGAGGCTAAAGGATCAACTGTGGAGTAATCAGAGAGGCTAATGGATCAACTGTGAAGTAATCAGAGAGGCTAATGGATCAACTGTGAAGTAATCAGAGAGGCTAAAGGATCAACTGTGAAGTAATCAGAGAGGCTAAAGGATCTACTGTGAAGTAATCAGAGAGGCTAATGGATCAACTGTGTCGCCACTACCGCCAGCCAACAGGGAAATCCCCACCGCCAGGCGAACCCCCAACCACCACCAAGAGACATAGATAGGTTTGTACACAGAAATACTTGTTTCCAGAGCAACAGGATACAGTCTTGTACACATAGGCAGAGCTATCATAGGGCTCGGCCCACTTTTTTGGGGTGTCGCACGGTCCACAAATGTACAAAGGCGCAAATTTCTGCTACGGCTACCCTGTTTTCGGCTACTTTGTTTGGCCCATTCGAACCAACAAGCCTCCCTGCATGCGTTCTTTCAAGCTGCCATCCCTATGTTTTCTTTGGTTTGCCCCAAGCGATCTATTTGCCTGCCCTATAGCCTACAAAGCCTGGTCTACCCTGTAGCCTACAAAGTCTCCCCCAATGGTGGTCTTACCCACTACTTGTCTACCCTATAGCCAATATCTTGGCAAGTAATTTAGCCACCCCCCCCCCCCCCCACCCACTAAAACAAGTGGGTCGAGCCTTCTGGATACTATATATGGGTAGTAAGCAATGCATCGGACCGGAGACCAATCTCTTGGAATGTAATTCCGACAACCCCCACCCCCTTACCCCCCAAAAAGTGGGTCGAGCCTTCTGGACTACTGGGGGACATAAAGCTCTGACAGAGCTATGATATATTGGCATTATCGTCATCTCAGACAGAGCCTTGAGAGATGGGCTTTATCGTCACCAGCATCTGAGACAGTGCTATTAGAGATGGGCATTTCCGTCACCAGCGTCTGAGACAGAGCTATTAGAGAGATCACCAGCATCTGAGCAGTGCTATTAGAGATGGGCATTACCGTCACCAGCGTCTGAGACAGTGCTATTAGAGATGGGCATTACCGTCACCAGCGTCTGAGACAGTGCTATTAGAGATAGGCATTACCGTCACCAGCATCTGAGACAGTGCTATTAGAGATGGGCATTACCGTCACCAGCGTCTGAGACAGTGCTATTAGAGATGGGCATAACCGTCACCAGCGTCTGAGACAGAGCTATTTGAGATGGGCATTACCGTCACCAGCGTCTGAGACAGAGCTATTAGAGATGGGGCATTACCGTCACCAGCGTCTGAGACAGTGCTATTAGAGATGGGCATTACCGTCACCAGCGTCTGAGACAGTGCTATTAGAGATGGGCATTACCGTCACCAGCGTCTGAGACAGAGCTATTAGAGATGGGCATAACCGTCACCAGCGTCTGAGACAGAGCTATTAGAGATGGGCATTACCGTCACCAGCATCTGAGACAGTGCTATTAGAGATAGGCATAACCGTCACCAGCGTCTGAGACAGAGCTATTTGAGATGGGCATTACCGTCACCAGCGTCTGAGACAGAGCTATTTGAGATGGGGATTACCGTCACCAGCGTCTGAGACAGTGCTATTAGAGATGGGCATTACCGTCACCAGCATCTGAGACAGTGCTATTAGAGATGGGCATTACCGTCATCCAGCACCGTCTGAGACACAGTGCTATTAGAGATGGGCATACCGTCACCGTCACCAGCGTCTGAGACAGAGCTATTAGAGATGGGCATTACCGTCACCAGCGTGAGACTGAGACAGAGCTATTAGAGATGGGCATTACCGTCACCAGCGTCTGAGACAGTGCTATTAGAGATGGGCATTACCGTCACCAGCGTCTGAGACAGAGCTATTAGAGATGGGCATTACCGTCACCAGCATCTGAGACAGTGCTATTAGAGATGGGCATAACCGTCACCAGCGTCTGAGACAGAGCTATTAGAGATGGGCATTACCGTCACCAGCATCTGAGACAGAGCTATTAGAGATGAGACAGAGCCTTGAGAGATGGGCATTACCGTCACCAGCATCTGAGACAGAGCTTGAGAGATGGGCATTACCGTCACCAGCATCTGAGACAGAGCCTTGAGAGATGGGCATTACCGTCACCAGCATCTGAGACAGAGCCTTGAGAGATGGGCATTACCGTCACCAGCATCTGAGACAGAGCCTTGAGAGATGGGCATTACCGTCACCAGCATCTGCATCTGAGATGGGACAGAGCATCTGAGACAGAGAGAGATGGGCATTACCGTCACCAGCATCTGATGGAGGTCCATTAGAGATCGTCCCATATATCTAACCAGCGGCTCATTCATGATTACATACATACATTACTTACGGATCACAAATCAATATTTGTGGATTGATGAATAATAATGAGATTGCATTAAGTGTATTCGGCGCATGCGCTTTATACCACCGTACAATCAGTCATACTTGCCAAGATGACACTTATGTGTAGAAATCCTTCCCTTAATATCCCTTGTTCATATGAGCATATCTAAATAGAATGTATGTTTAAGATTATACTATAGAAGAGTGCATGTTGTTTTGCAGATATTCTATGCGGCCGTTGTAATAAGGCTCTGTCAACACTTATGAACATTATCTGAAATACAAGCCCGTCATCAGGTGACGATACCAACAAACGCACACAGAACTGTTGGTATATGTGAAGCCATTACGCAAATACTTACGGCCCGTCAGCTCTGAAGACCAGGTAAACACATGGTATGAACGACATGTATGAGATGTTTGTCAGACGTTGGAGTGGAAATCCTCTCACTCGACTTGTCCATTTAACCAGGGTACTTGCGATGCATTGCAACTTATATCTGGATGCAATGAAAGCAGTAGTCTACCGCTCACGGGTCAAAATAGTGTTTCACACATCAATATACACAGTCAACATGTCATGGATGATCTCTATACACAGTCAACATGTCATGGATGATCTCGATTGATCGCGTACAAGATGCGCTCCATATCAACCACGTAACGCTTGGCGCGTTGTCCTACCTAGGTGTAGTTATTGTTCTGGCGCGATGTCCTATCTAGGTGTAGTTATTGTTCTGGCGTGATGTCCTATCTAGGTGTAGTTATTGTTTTAGTTATTGTAGTTATTGTTCGCGTGATGTCCTATCTAGGTGTAGTTATTGTTCTGGCGTGATGTCCTATCTAGGTGTAGTTATTGTTCTGGCGCGATGTCCTATCTAGGTGTAGTTATTGTTCTGGCGCGTTGTCCTATCTAGGTGTAGTTATTGTTCTGGCGCGATGTCCTATCTAGGTGTAGTTATTGTTCTGGCGCGATGTCCTATCTAGGTGTAGTTATTGTTCTGGCGCGTTGTCCTATCTAGGTGTAGTTATTGTTCTGGCGCGTTGTCCTATCTAGGTGTAGTTATTGGTTCTGGCGATGCTAGGTGTAGTTATTGTTCTGGCGCGTTGTCCTATCTAGGTGTAGTTATTGTTCTGGCGCATTGTCCTATCTAGGTGTAGTTATTGTTCTGGCGCGTTGTCCTATCTAGGTGTAGTTATTGTTCTGGCGCATTGTCCTATCTAGGTGTAGTTATTGTTCTGGCGCGTTGTCCTATCTAGATGTTGTTATTGTTCTGGCGCGATTGTCCTATCTAGGTGTTGTTATTGTTCTGGCGCGATGTCCTATCTAGGTGTAGTTATTGTTCTGGCGCGTTGTCCTATCTAGATGTTGTTATTGTTCTGGCGCGTTGTCCTATCTAGGTGTAGTTATTGTTCTGGCGCGTTGTCCTATCTATGTTGTTATTGTTCTGGCGCGATGTCCTATCTAGGTGTTGTTATTGTTCTGGCGCATTGTGTCCTATCTAGGTGTGTGTTATTGTTCTGGCGCGATTGTCCTATCTAGATGTTGTTATTGTTCTGGCGCGATGTCCTATCTAGGTGTTGTTATTGTTCTGGCGCGTTGTCCTATCTAGGTGTAGTTATTGTTCTGGCGCGTTGTCCTATCTAGATGTTGTTATTGTTCTGGCGCATTGTCCTATCTAGGTGTAGTTATTGTTCTGGCGCGTTGTCCTATCTAGGTGTTGTTATTGTTCTGGCGCGTTGTCCTATCTAGGTGTAGTTATTGTTCTGGCGCATTGTCCTATCTAGATGTTGTTATTGTTCTGGCGCGATGTCCTATCTAGGTGTTGTTATTGTTCTGGCGCGATGTCCTATCTAGGTGTAGTTATTGTTCTGGCGCGATGTCCTATCTAGGTGTAGTTATTGTTCTGGCGCGTTGTCCTATCTAGGTGTAGTTATTGTTCTGGCGCGATGTCCTATCTAGGTGTAGTTATTGTTCTGGCGCGATGTCCTATCTAGGTGTAGTTATTGTTCTGGCGCGTTGTCCTATCTAGATGTTGTTATTGTTCTGGCGCGTTGTCCTATCTAGGTGTAGTTATTGTTCTGGCGCGTTGTCCTATCTAGGTGTTGTTATTGTTCTGGCGCGATGTCCTATCTAGGTGTTGTTATTGTTCTGGCGATGTCCTATCTAGGTGTTGTTATTGTTCTGGCGCGTTGTCCTATCTAGGTGTTGTTATTGTTCTGGCGCGTTGTCCTATCTAGTGTGGTGTTGTTATTGTTCTGGCGCGATGTCCTATCTAGGTGTGTTCTGGCGCATTCTAGGTGTGTTATTGTGGCGCGATGTCCTATCTAGATGTTGTTATTGTTGTACGATGTTAGGTGTTGTTATTGTTCTGGCGCATTGTCCTATCTAGGTGTTATTGTATTGTTCTGGGCGCGATGTCCTATCTAGGTGTTGTTATTGTTCTGGCGCGTTGTCCTATCTAGGTGTTGTTATTGTTCTGGCGCATTGTCCTATCTAGGTGTAGTTATTGTTCTGGCGCGTTGTCCTATCTAGATGTTGTTGTTATTGTTGGCGCATTGTCCTATCTAGGTGTAGTTATTGTTCTGGCGCGTTGTCCTATCTAGTGTTGTTATTGTTCTGGCGCGATGTCCTATCTAGGTGTTGTTATTGTTCTGGCGCGATGTCCTATCTAGGTGTTGTTATTGTTCTGGCGCGATTGTCCTATCTAGGTGTAGTTATTGTTCTGGCGCGATGTCCTATCTAGGTGTTGTTATTGTTCTGGCGCGTTGTCCTATCTAGGTGTAGTTATTGTTTATTGTCCTATCTAGGTGTAGTTATTGTTCTGGCGCGCGTTGTCCTATCTAGATGTTGTTATTGTTCTGGCGCGATGTCCTATCTAGGTGTTGTTATTGTTCTGGCGCATTGTCCTATCTAGGTGTAGTTATTGTTTCTGGCGTGTCTGGTTGTTATTGTTCTGGCGCGATGTCCTATCTAGGTGTAGTTATTGTTCTGGCGCGATTGTCCTATCTAGGTGTTGTTATTGTTCTGGCGCGATGTCCTATCTAGATGTTGTTATTGTTCTGGCGCGATGTCCTATCTTGTAGTTATTGTTCTATGTCCTATCTAGGTGTGTTATTGTTCTGGCGCGTTGTCCTATCTAGTGTTGTTATTGTTCTGGCGCGATTGTCCTATCTAGGTGTAGTTATTGTTCTGGCGCATTGTCCTATCTAGGTGTAGTTATTGTTCTGGCGCGATGATCTGTTGTTATTGTTCTGGCGCGTTGTCCTATCTAGTGTAGTTATTGTTCTGGCGCGATTGTCCTATTGTTTTTATTGTTCTGGCGCGATGTCCTATCTATCTAGATCTAGGTGTAGTTATTGTTTGGCTGGCGCGTTGTCCTATCTAGGTGTTGTTATTGTTCTGGCGCTATGTCCTATCTAGGTGTAGTTATTGTTCTGGCGCATTGTCCTATCTAGGTGTAGTTATTGTTCTGGCGCGTTGTCCTATCTAGGTGTTGTTATTGTTCTGGCGCGATGTCCTATCTAGGTGTAGTTATTGTTCTGGCGCTTTGTCCTATCTAGGTGTAGTTATTGTTCTGGCGCGTTGTCCTATCTAGATGTTGTTATTGTTCTGGCGCTTTGTCCTATCTAGGTGTTGTTATTGTTCTGGCGCATTGTCCTATCTAGGTGTAGTTATTGTTCTGGCGCGTTGTCCTATCTAGATGTTGTTATTGTTCTGGCGCGATGTTGTCCTATCTAGGTGTAGTTATTGTTCTGGCGCGCATTGTCCTATCTAGGTTTAGTTATTGTTCTGGCGCGTTGTCCTATCTAGATGTTGTTATTGTTCTGGCGCGATGTCCTATCTAGGTGTTGTTATTGTTCTGGCGCGATGTCCTATCTAGGTGTAGTTATTGTTCTGGCGCATTGTCCTATCTAGGTGTTAGTTATTGTTCTGGCGCGATGTCCTATCTAGATGTTGTTATTGTTCTGGCGCATTGTCCTATCTAGATGTTGTTATTGTTCTGGCGCATTGTCCTATCTAGGTGTAGTTATTGTTCTGGCGCGTTGTCCTATCTAGATGTTATTATTGTCTGGCGCATTGTCCTATCTAGGTGTAGTTATTGTTCTGGCGCGATTGTCCTATCTAGGTGTAGTTATTGTTCTGGCGCGTTGTCCTATCTAGATGTTGTTATTGTTCTGGCTGGCGATTGTCCTATCTAGGTGTTGTTATTGTTCTCTGGCGCGATGTCCTATCTAGGTGTAGTTATTGTTCTGGCGCATTGTCCTATCTAGATGTTGTTATTGTTCTGGCGCATTGTCCTATCTAGATGTTGTTATTGTTCTGGCGCGTTGTCCTATCTAGGTGTTGTTATTGTTCTGGCGCATTGTCCTATCTAGGTGTAGTTATTGTTCTGGCGCGTTGTCCTATCTAGATGTTGTTATTGTTCTGGCGCGATGTCCTATCTAGGTGTAGTTATTGTTCTGGCGCATTGTCCTATCTAGGTGTTGTTATTGTTCTGGCGCGATGTCCTATCTAGGTGTTGTTATTGTTCTGGCGCGATGTCCTATCTAGGTGTGGTTATTGTTCTGGCGCATTGTCCTATCTAGATGTTGTTATTGTTCTGGCGCGATGTCCTATCTAGGTGTAGTTATTGTTCTGGCGCGTTGTCCTATCTAGGTGTAGTTATTGTTCTGGCGCGATGTCCTATCTAGGTGTAGTTATTGTTCTGGCGCGTTGTCCTATCTAGGTGTTGTTATTGTTCTGGCGCGATGTCCTATCTAGGTGTAGTTATTGTTCTGGCGCATTGTCCTATCTAGGTGTAGTTATTGTTCTGGCGCGTTGTCCTATCTAGATGTTGTTATTGTTCTGGCGCGATGTCCTATCTAGGTGTAGTTATTGTTCTGGCGCATTGTCCTATCTAGGTGTAGTTATTGTTCTGTTCTGGCGCATTGTCCTATCTAGATGTTGTTATTGTTCTGGCGCGATGTCCTATCTAGGTGTAGTTATTGTTCTGGCGCATTGTCCTATCTAGGTGTAGTTATTGTTCTGGCGCGTTGTCCTATCTAGATGTTGTTATTGTTCTGGCGCGTTGTCCTATCTAGGTGTTGTTATTGTTCTGGCGCGATGTCCTATCTAGGTGTTGTTATTGTTCTGGCGCGTTGTCCTATCTAGATGTTGTTATTGTTCTGGCGCGTTGTCCTATCTAGGTGTTGTTATTGTTCTGGCGCGTTGTCCTATCTAGTGTAGTTGTTGTTTATTGTTCTGGCTATTGTTCTGGCGCATTGTCCTATCTAGGTGTAGTTATTGTTCTGGCGCGTTGTCCTATCTAGGTGTTGTTATTGTTCTGGCGCATTGTCCTATCTAGATGTTGTTATTGTTCTGGCGCGATGTCCTATCTAGGTGTAGTTATTGTTCTGGCGCGATGTCCTATCTAGATGTTGTTATTGTTTCTGGCGCATTGTCCTATCTAGGTGTAGTTATTGTTCTGGCGCGTTGTCCTATCTAGATGTTGTTATTGTTCTGGCGCGTTGTCCTATCTAGGTGTAGTTATTGTTCTGGCGCGTTGTCCTATCTAGGTGTAGTTATTGTTCTGGCGCGTTGTCCTATCTAGGTGTTGTTATTGTTCTGGCGCGTTGTCCTATCTAGATGTTGTTATTGTTCTGGCGCATTGTCCTATCTAGGTGTTGTTATTGTTCTGGCGCATTGTCCTATCTAGGTGTAGTTATTGTTCTGGCTATTGTCCTATCTAGATGTTGTTATTGTTCTATTGTCCTATCTAGGTGTTGTTATTGTTCTGGCGCGTTGTCCTATCTAGGTGTAGTTATTGTTCTGGCGCGTTGTCCTATCTAGGTGTTGTTATTGTTCTGGCGCGTTGTCCTATCTAGGTGTTGTTATTGTTCTGGCGCGTTGTCCTATCTAGGTGTAGTTATTGTTCTGGCGCGTTGTCCTATCTAGGTGTTGTTATTGTTCTGGCGCGTTGTCCTATCTAGATGTTGTTATTGTTCTGGCGCGATTGTCCTATCTAGGTGTAGTTATTGTTCTGGCGCGTTGTCCTATCTAGATGTTGTTATTGTTCTGGCGCGTTGTCCTATCTAGATGTTGTTATTGTTCTGGCGCGATGTCCTATCTAGGTGTTGTTATTGTTCTGGCGCGTTGTCCTATCTAGGTGTTGTTATTGTTCTGGCGCGTTGTCCTATCTAGGTGTGTTGTTATTGTTCTGGCGCGATTGTCCTATCTAGGTGTTGTTATTGTTCTGGCGCGCGTGTCCTATCTAGGTGTTGTTATTGTTCTGGCGCGTTGTCCTATCTAGGTGTTGTTATTGTTCTGGCGCGTTGTCCTATCTAGGTGTTGTTATTGTTCTGGCGCGTTGTCCTATCTAGATGTTGTTATTGTTCTGGCGCGTTGTCCTATCTAGTGTTGTTATTGTTCTGGCGCGTTGTCCTATCTAGGTGTGTTGTTATTGTTCTGGCGCGTTGTCCTATCTAGATGTTGTTATTGTTCTGGCGCGATTGTCCTATCTGTGTGTTATTGTTCTGGCGCGTTGTCCTATCTAGGTGTGTTATTGTTCTGGCGCGCATTGTCCTATCTAGGTGTTGTTATTGTTCTGGCGCGATTGTCCTATCTAGGTGTAGTTATTGTTCTGGCGCGTTGTCCTATCTAGGTTTGTTATTGTTCTGGCGCGTTGTCCTATCTAGGTGTAGTTATTGTTCTGGCGCGATTGTCCCTATCTAGGTGTTGTTATTGTTCTGGCGCATTGTCCTATCTAGATGTTGTTATTGTTCTGGCGCATTGTCCTATCTAGGTGTAGTTATTGTTCTGGCGCGTTGTCCTATCTAGGTGTAGTTATTGTTCTGGCGCGTTGTCCTATCTAGGTGTAGTTATTGTTCTTTGTCCTATCTAGGTGTAGTTATTGTTCTGGCGCGTTGTCCTATCTAGGTGTTGTTATTGTTCTGGCGCATTGTCCTATCTAGGTGTTGTTATTGTTCTGGCGCATTGTCCTATCTATCTGTAGTTGTTGTTATGTTGTTATGTCCTATCTGGCGTATTATTGTTCTGGGCCTATCTAGGTGTTGTTATTGTTCTGGCGCATTGTCCTATCTAGATGTTAGTATTGTTCTGGCGCGCGTTTGTCCTATCTAGGTGTGTTATTGTTCTGGCGCGATGTCCTATCTAGGTGTTGTTATTGTTCTGGCGCGTTGTCCTATCTAGGTGTAGTTATTGTTCTGGCGCGATTGTCCTATCTAGGTGTAGTTATTGTTCTGGCGCGTTGTCCTATCTAGGTGTAGTTATTGTTCTGGCGCGATGTCCTATCTAGGTGTTGTTATTGTTCTGGCGCGATGTCCTATCTAGGTGTTGTTATTGTTCTGGCGCGTTGTCCTATCTAGGTGTTGTTATTGTTCTGGCGCGTTGTCCTATCTAGATGTTGTTATTGTTCTGGCGCATTGTCCTATCTAGGTGTAGTTATTGTTCTGGCGCATTGTCCTATCTAGGTGTAGTTATTGTTCTGGCGCGTTGTCCTATCTAGGTGTTGTTATTGTTCTGGCGCATTGTCCTATCTAGGTGTAGTTATTGTTCTGGCGCGTTGTCCTATCTAGGTGTTGTTATTGTTCTGGCGCGTTGTCCTATCTAGGTGTTGTTCTGGCGCGTTGTCCTATCTAGATGTTGTTATTCGCGTTGTCCTATCTAGGTGTTGTTATTGTTCTGGCGCTTGTCCTATCTAGGTGTTGTCCTATCTGGGGCGGTGTATCTAGGTGTTAGTTATTGTTCTGGCGCGTTGTCCTATCTAGGTGTTGTTATTGTTCTGGCGCGATTGTCCTATCTAGATGTGTTGTTATTGTTCTGGCGCATTGTCCTATCTAGGTGTTGTTATTGTTCTGGCGCGTTGTCCTATCTAGATGTTGTTATTGTTCTTGTCCTATCTTGTTATTGTTCTGGCGCATTGTCCTATCTAGGTGTTGTTATTTGTTCTGGCGCGTTGTCCTATCTAGTGTTGTTATTGTTCTATGTCCTTCTGTTATTGTTTGGCATTGTTCTCCTATCTAGGTGGTGTGTTATTGTTCTGGCGCTATTGTCCTATCTAGGTGTTGTTATTGTTCTGGCGCGCGTTGTCCTAGGTCTAGGTGTTCTGGCGCGTTGTTGTTCTGGCGCGTTGTCCTATCTAGTTATGTTGTCCTATTATTGTTCTAGGGTGTTTTGTATTGTTCTGTAGTTTGTTCTGGCGCGATTGTCCTATCTAGATGTTGTTTATTGTTCTCTTTGCGATTGTCCTATCTAGATTGTCTAGTTATTGTTCTGCTGGCGCATTGTCCTATCTAGTGTTGTTATTGTTCTGGCGCGTTGTCCTATCTAGATGTTGTTATTGTTCTTCTGGCGTTGTCCTATCTAGGTGTGTTATGTGTTCTGGCGCGTTGTCCTATCTAGATGTTGTATTGTATTGTTCTGGCGCATGTCCTATCTAGATGTTGTTATTGTTCTGGCGCATTGTCCCTATCTAGTTGTAGTTGTTCTGGCGCATTTGTCCTATCTAGGTGTTGTTATTGTTCTGGCGCATTGTCCTATCTATGTTGTTATTGTTCTGGCGCGATGTCCTATCTAGGTGTAGTTATTGTTCTGGCGCATTGTCCTATCTAGGTGTGTTATTGTTCTGGCGCGATGTCCTATCTAGATGTTGTTATTGTTCTGGCGCGATTGTCCTATCTAGGTGTAGTTATTGTTCTGGCGCGATTGTCCTATCTAGGTGTAGTTATTGTTCTGGCGCGTTGTCCTATCTAGATGTTGTAGTTATTGTTCTGGCGTTGTCCTATCTAGTGTGTTATTGTTATTGTTCTGGTAGTTATTGTTCTGTTTGTCCTATCTAGATGTTGTTATTGTTCTGGCGCATTGTCCTATCTAGATGTTGTTATTGTTCTGGCGCGATGTCCTATCTAGGTGTAGTTATTGTTCTGGCGCGATGTGTCCTATCTAGGTGTTGTTATTGTTCTGGCGCGATGTCCTATCTAGTGTGTGTTATTGTTCTGGCGCGTTGTCCTATCTAGGTGTTTTATTGTTCTGGCGCGTTGTCCTATCTAGGTGTAGTTATTGTTCTGGCGCGTTGTCCTATCTAGATGTTGTTATTGTTCTGGCGCGATGTCCTATCTAGGTGTAGTTATTGTTCTGGCGCATTGTCCTATCTAGATGTTGTTATTGTTATTGTTCTGGCGCGTTGTCCTATCTAGGTGTAGTTATTGTTCTGGCGCATTGTCCTATCTAGGTGTGTTATTGTTCTGGCGCGATGTCCTATCTAGGTGTTGTTATTGTTCTGGCGCGATTGTCCTATCTAGGTGTAGTTTATTGTTTCTGGCGCGATTGTCCTATCTAGATGTTGTTATTGTTCTGGCGCGTTCGGTGGTGTTGTTGTGTTCTATCTATTGTGTATGTTATGTTGTTGTATTGTTCTGGATGCATTGTCCTATCTAGGTGTTTGTTATATGTGTTCTGGCGCGATGTCCTATCTAGGTGTTAGTTATTTCTGGCGCGATGTCCTATCTTCTGGCGCATTGTCCTATCTAGGTGTTGTTATTGTTCTGGCGCATTGTCCTATCTAGATGTTGTTATTGTTCTGGCGCGTTGTCCTATCTAGTGTTGTTATTGTTCTGGCGCATTGCTATCTAGATGTTGTTATTGTTCTGGCGCATTGTCCTATCTAGGTGTTGTTATTGTTCTGGCGCGCATTGTCCTATCTAGGTGTTGTTATTGTTCTGGCGCGTTGTCCTATCTAGGATGTTGTTATTGTTCTGGGCGCATTGTCCTATCTAGGTGTTGTTATTGTTCTGGCGCGATTGTCCTTATTGGTTAGTTATTGTTCTGGCGCATTGTCCTATCTAGTGTTGTTATTGTTCTGGCGCGATTGTCCTATCTAGGTGTTGTTATTGTTCTGGCGCATTGTCCTATCTAGATGTTGTTATTGTTCTGGCGCATTGTCCTATCTAGATGTTGTTATTGTTCTGGCGCGTTGTCCTATCTAGATGTTGTTATTGTTCTGGCGCATTGTCCTATCTAGATGTTGTTGTTGTTTATTGTCCTATCTGTTGTTATTGTTCTGGCGCATTGTCCTATCTAGATGTTGTTATTGTTCTGGCGCGTTGTCCTATCTAGATGTTGTTATTGTTCTGGCGCATTGTCCTATCTAGATGTTGTTATTGTTCTGGCGCGTTGTCCTATCTAGATGTTGTTATTGTTCTGGCGCGATTGTCCTATCTAGATGTTGTTATTGTTCTGGCGCGATTGTCCTATCTAGATGTTGTTATTGTTCTGGCGCGTTGTCCTATCTAGGTGTTGTTATTGTTCTGGCGCATTGTCCTATCTAGGTTTGTAGTTATTGTTCTGGCGCGTTGTCCTATCTAGATGTTGTTATTGTTCTGGCGCATTGTTATTGTTCTGGCGCATTGTCCTATCTAGGTGTTGTTATTGTTCTGGCGCGTTGTCCTATCTAGATGTGTTGTTATTGTTCTGGCGCGTTGTCCTATCTAGGTGTTGTTATTGTTTCTGGCGCGTTTTGTTTGTCTGGCTATCCTATCTAGATGTTGTTATTGTTCTGGGCGCGTTGTCCTATCTAGATGTTGTTATTGTTCTGGCGCATTGTCCTATCTAGTTATTGTTCTGGCGCGATTGTCCTATTATTAGTTATTGTTCTGGCGTTGTCCTATCTAGATGTTGTTATTGTTCTGGCGCGTGTCCTATCTAGATGTTGTTATATTGTTCTGGCGCGTTGTCCTATCTAGTGTGTTGTTATTGTTCTGGCGCATTGTTTGTCCTATCTAGATGTTGTTATTGTTCTGGCGCGTTGTCCTATCTAGGTGTGTTATTGTTCTTGTTGTCCTATCTAGTTGTTTATTGTCTGGGCGATTGTCCTATCTAGATGTAGTTATTGTTCTCGCACGTTGTCTTATCTAGGTGTAGTACTTGTTCTGGTGCGTTGTCTCATCTAGGTGTAGTACTTGTTCTGGCGCGTTGTCTTATCTAGGTGTAGTTCTTGTTCTGGCGCGTTGTCCTATCTAGGGTGTAGTTATTGTTCTGGCGCGTTGTCCTATCTAGATGTTGTTATTGTTCTGGCGCGTTGTCCTATCTAGGTGTTGTTATTGTTCTGGCGCATTGTCCTATCTAGGTGTGTTATTGTTCTGGCGCGATGTCCTATCTAGGTGTTGTTATTGTTCTGGCGCATTGTCCTATCTAGGTGTAGTTATTGTTCTGGCGCATTGTCCTATCTAGATGTTGTTATTGTTCTGGCGCGATGTCCTATCTAGGTGTAGTTATTGTTCTGGCGCATTGTCCTATCTAGGTGTTGTTATTGTTCTGGCGCATTGTCCTATCTAGGTGTAGTTATTGTTCTGGCGCGTTGTCCTATCTAGATGTTGTTATTGTTCTGGCGCGATGTCCTATCTAGGTGTAGTTATTGTTCTGGCGCATTGTCCTATCTAGGTGTTGTTATTGTTCTGGCGCGATGTCCTATCTAGGTGTTGTTATTGTTCTGGCGCATTGTCCTATCTAGATGTGTTATTGTTCTGGCGCATTGTCCTATCTAGGTGTAGTTATTGTTCTGGCGCATTGTCCTATCTAGATGTTGTTATTGTTCTGGCGCGTTGTCCTATCTAGGTGTAGTTATTGTTCTGGCGCGATGTCCTATCTAGGTGTAGTTATTGTTCTGGCGCATTGTCCTATCTAGGTGTAGTTATTGTTCTGGCGCGTTGTCCTATCTAGATGTTGTTATTGTTCTGGCGCGATGTCCTATCTAGGTGTAGTTATTGTTCTGGCGCATTGTCCTATCTAGATGTTGTTATTGTTCTATTGTCCTATCTAGATGTGTAGTTATTGTTCTGGCGCATTGTCCTATCTAGATGTTGTTATTGTTCTGGCGCGTTGTCCTATCTAGTGTGTCCTATCTGTGTGTTATTGTTCTGGCGCGATGTCCTATCTAGATGTTGTTATTGTTCTGGCGCGTTGTCCTATCTAGATGTTGTTATTGTTCTGGCGCGATGTCCTATCTAGGTGTAGTTATTGTTCTGGCGCGATTGTCCTATCTAGATGTTGTTATTGTTCTGGCGCGTTGTCCTATCTAGATGTTGTTATTGTTCTGGCGCGTTGTCCTATCTAGGTGTTGTTATTGTTCTGGCGCGTTGTCCTATTAGATGTGTTTATTGTTCTGGCGCGTTGTCCTATCTAGATGTTGTTATTGTTCTGGCGCGATGTCCTATCTAGGTGTAGTTTGTTGTATCTGGCGCGTTGTCCTATCTAGGTGTATGTTGTTGTTTATTGTTGTTATTCTGTTATTGTTCGCGATTGTCCTATCTAGATGTTGTTATTGTTCTGGCGCGTTGTCCTATCTAGGTGTTGTTATTGTTCTGTCGCGTTGTCCTATCTAGATGTTGTTATTGTTCTGGCGCGATGTCCTATCTAGATGTTGTTATTGTTCTGGCGCGTTGTCCTATCTAGGTGTTGTTATTGTTCTGGCGCGTTGTCCTATCTAGGTGTTTTGAACAATTAACAATTTCATATGGTCGATGTTCAGTCATGCTGCGACAATACTCGTGTCTTGATAAATTTGACATATCATTTCTCCGTGAACTCTGAGTACTGTAATCACATGATATCATCGACCCTAGGACCTGTCATTCATGGCCACGAGATAGCCCCCGGGATCAATTGTCACGGGGTCATTTATTTATTGTACGCAAGACAAACATATTCATCCAAATCAGCTCTATAAAACACGTTTGTTTTTTATATATGTTGCAAGTACATATTTCTTTGTAAGCAGACAACCCATTCAGCCGGGGTAGATTTGTGATCGTTTCACACTACCACACTCAATAATGGCAATAAGCTTCGTTCAATGTGGATAGCAAACGAGTGGAGATACGACGACATGCCCTGATTATGCAGCAATGGTATGTGACGACATTATGCAACAATGGAATGTGACGGCATTATGCAGACATGGAATGTGACGGCATTATGCAGCAATGGTATGTGACGGCATTATGCAGCAATAGTATGTGACGGCATTATGCAGCAATGGTATGTGACGGCATTATGCAGCAATGGTATGTGACGACATTATGCAGCAATGGAATGTGACGGTATTATGCAGTCATGTGACTCTCGATGACGTCGCATCACGCGCAGCAGTAGGGTGGCTCCTCGTGTATCGGTTATCATAATCTTAACTTATACGCATATTGGAGGCAATTTTTATTTGGCTTAGATACAATCAGTTATTCCAGAATGTCCATATGTATGGGTCCAGGGACACTTGTATCTTGGCTAAGAACCTTTGCGATGAGCTCCGCATTCGGCAGGTGCGCGGATGCTGCAGCTCGTATGCACCCGAAATGATGGAGACAATCTGAAGGGGACACCTTATCTATCGCTGATGAGCATCAGCGGAAACACGTTTATTGCATCACGTCTAACAGTCAGTAGTACCATGGTAACACGTTTATTGCATCACGTCTAACAGTCAGTAGTACCATGGTAACACGTTTATTGCTTCACGTCTAACATTCAGTAGTACCATGGTAACACGTTTATTGCATCACGTCTAACAGTCAGTAGTACCATGGTAACACGTTTATTGCATCACGTCTAACAGTCAGTAGTACCATGGTAACACGTTATTGCATCACGTCTAACAGTCAGTAGTACCATGGTAACACGTTTATTGCATCACGTCTAACAGTCAGTAGTACCATGGTAACACGTTTATTGCATCACGTCTAACAGTCAGTAGTACCATGGTAACACGTTTATTGCATCACGTCTAACAGTCAGTAGTACCATGGTAACACGTTTATTGCATCACGTCTAACAGTCAGTAGTACCATGGTAACACGTTTATTGCATCACGTCTAACAGTCAGTAGTACCATGGTAACACGTTTATTGCATCACGTCTAACAGTCAGTAGTACCATGGTAACACGTTTATTGCATCACGTCTAACAGTCAATAGTACCATGGTTACACGTTTATTGCTTCACGTCTAACAGTCTTGCGTCACGTCTAACAGTCAGTAATACCACGGAAACACTTTTATTGCATCACGTCTAACAGTCAGTAGTACCATGGTTACACGTTTATTGCATCACGTCTAACAGTCAGTAGTACCATGGTTACACGTTTATTGCATCACGTCTAACAGTCTTGCATCACGTCTAACAGTCAGTAGTACCATGGTAACACGTTTATTGCATCTTAACTAAAAATATAATGTTCCATGGCAAACAGTTTATTGTGTCTTGACAAATATTTATTAGCATCAGAAGTATCATTTCATAATATCATTGAATCTGCTCCTTTTATTATTAGCAATTGTAGCACGACATTAACGAGGATACACTTAACGAGGATACTGATGCATGACAGCAACACTGAATGAGGATACTGGTGCATGACAGCAACACTGAATGAGGATACTGGTGCATGACAGCAACACTGAACGAGTATACTGATGCATGACAGCAACACTGAACGAGGATACTGATGCATGACAGCAACACTGAACGAGGATACTGATGCATGACAGCAACACTGAACGAGGATACTGATGCATGACAGTACCACTTAACCACTTAACGAGGATACTGATGCATGACAGTAACACTTAACGAGGATACTGATGCATGACAGTAACACTTAACGAGGATACTGATGCATGACAGCAACACTGAACGAGGATACTGATGCATGACAGCAACACTTAACGAGGATACTGATGCATGACAGTAACACTTAACGAGGATACTGATGCATGACAGTACCACTTAACGAGGATACTGATGCATGACAGTACCACTTAACGAGGATACTGATGCATGACAGTACCACTTAACGAGGATACTGATGCATGACAGTACCACTTAACTATGATACTGATGCATGACAGTACCACTTAACGAGGATACTGATGGATGACAGTACCACTTAACGAGGATACTGATGCATGACAGTACCACTTAACGAGGATACTGATGCATGACAGAACCACTTAACGAGGATACTGATGCATGACAGTACCACTTAACGAGGATACTGATGCATGACAGTACCACTTAACGAGGATACTGATGCATGACAGTACCACTTAACGAGGATACTGATGCATGACAGTACCACTGCAGAAGAATTGTATCTACACGTCATGCCGTCTCCATCCTCGTGAAGGGTACAGGCGCGTACGTGAAGCAGCATCCGTCAACCTCCCCATCTCGTTTAGCTTTACTGAGGTTGCAGGCGAAGTAACATATTAGCCTGAAGAGAGGAACACGATATCCACATCACTGAATCGACGGATTAAGTCTATCTATAAGAGCTCTTTATGGTCAGATCAAATGTTTCATGGGATCGGAATGGGTCACGTTTTATTGTTTCATGATATCGTAATGGGTCACGTTTTATTGTTTCATGGGATCGGAATGGGTCACGTTTTATTGTTTCATGATATCGTAATGGGTCACATTTTATTGTTGCTCAAAACGCTTGCATAGTAAGTCCAGGTAAAATCCATCTCTAATTCATTCGCTTCATGTATTGTTTGTTGCATTTGACGTCAGCAGGAACTTGTGACTTACCACAGGACGCAGGTCGTCACCACAAACACCATGACGCCTAGCGGAAAGTAGGCACCAATGCGGTGACCTCTGGCCACCTGGCGTGGTTTGACGTAACTGCTAGTCACGTGACTTGTTTCGTCACGTGGAGTAGCGTACGTGTCATTTCCTGCACAGTATGGAGAAGCCCTTCATCGATAAATAAGAAACTGGTTATAATTTTATGAAAAGGGAGATCGAATACAGCTGACTGCAGACATCACTCGTTCAACAGACATCTATTACTGTCGTAAGCCATGCACAACAAATCACGTGACTCAAAATAACGCCTAATCCCGTTACCGTGACAGAATTCCAAGCAGGCATGAGTATCGTTGCTTAACAAGTCCTGACAGAGGGGATTGCAGTCAGCGCACCTGCCGGTCTGCTCATCACAATACTCCCGTACAGGTAAACACAACACCTGTATGACGTCACCACACACCTGTACACATGTTGCTTCTTTCCCATCATAAACTGATCCTGGTCCACAATCAGGGAATATACCACTGTCTGGTTGGTGGACGGGGCTCGTTCTGAATTCATTCAATGATTTTATCAGCCATATGGAGAAAATGCACGGAAGGGATCGGAAATAAAATGAGATATAGCACATGTGGTTGGCTTACGTCACCTACCTGGCATGGATTCTGCCAATGGATAACGCCAGCATACACACTCCTGCCAAGGCCTTCATTGTGATCGCCGACTGCTGGTACATTTGTACAAGACAATGATGTCCTAGTGCTGGCTTGGTTGTATAAGACAATGATGTCCTAGTGCTGGCATGGTTGTATAAGACAATGAGGTCCTATTGCTGGCTTGGTTGTACAAGACAATGATGTCCTAAACCTGGCTTGGTTGTACAAGACAATGAGGTCCTATTGCTGGCTTGGTTGCATTTACTGCGTGACGGAATAGGAAGAGTTTGTTGATTCCATATCCTCTGCATTTATATACTTCAAGATATTTTTTTAAAAAAGCTTCTTATCCATAAGTGTCAATTAATAACCAGAAACATCTTCCTTGTATGTCGGCTGATGCATTTCACCTTATCATACCAGGAAGTCAACCGACCCTCATCAATAGATAAGAGCTGCTCAAGGATTGCAGTAACCTTTGTGTTTTGATCCAGCCTCTCAACCATCTGTCCACAGATTACACCAGTCGACTTTCTTGTGTCTTCGCAGATGAACCTTACCTTGTTATATCCGGTTGTAATCGGATCGTGACTGATTCATGTGCGCAACTCCAAGCAAGCTCCAAAAATGGCCGATTTCTCAAAATGAAAATCAAGTGCAAATGTTTCTTTCCATATTTGGATTCACTGAATTATTATTGCTTCAAGCCACATGTACTTGTCCAAAGACAAGCAGCTCACAACACCATGGAGCTAATGTCTCTTTTGTTTGCAGGCACTGTTGTACATGGAGCTGGTAACCGCTACACGGTGTGCTTGCCTCCCTCAACCCCATCCACTCAAACAGAGCATTTGTCATGTGTTAGGTTTGTAATGACCTTATTCGGCTGTCCTTAAAAATCCCCACTAATTTTGGGAACTGTTACGTTTTCCGGAATTTGTCTGACGCTGGTTTTTATAACAAGTCTCTAGAGCATATGTGGGCGTGTTTATTCACAAACACGGGTCCATTGATTGAGGTCGTGAACTCCGACCCATGACATACTTGACATTTTTCATCCAGTTGCATGCCACATACTTTAGACAGAAACAGGACAAATCAGTAGGGGTGGTGACATCAGCAAGGTGATACAAAACAAGGAAGTCTTTACAATACCCTGTGTGTGAATAAACACGCCGAAGTGTCGCTACGGTTATCACAATGCGCTATCAGTTTCTGTCTCTCCTTAAATCCAAGACTTTATTCAACTGTTATCTCTACCACGGTAACATTAGTAAATCTTGCCCGGAGGAATAAAGTTGTTGATAAGAGTCGTTACACAACAGCTGCTATATCATCACAAGGCGCGGGCAATAAGAGTCGTTACACAACAGCTGCTATATCATCATAAGGCGCGGACAATAAGAGTCGTTACACAACAGCTGCTATATCATCATAAGGCCCGGGCAATAAAAGTCGTTACACAACAGCTGCTATATCATCACAAGGCGCGGGCAATAAGAATCATTACACAACAGCTGCTATATCATCATAAGGCGCGGACAATAAGAGTCGTTACAAAGCAGCTGCTATATCATCACAAGGCGCGGGCAATAAGAGTCGTTACACAACAGCTGCTATATCATCATAAGGCGCGGGCAATAAGAGTCATTACACAACAGCTGCTATATCATCATAAGGCCGGGACAATAAGAGTCATTACACAACAGCTGCTATATCATCATAAGGCCGGGGCAATAAGCCGTCACTTGCTGGCTTCTCTTGGATAAATTCTCTTCTTTCTGTTCCCACCAACAGTTTCTGATTTTGCCAATACCAGCAGATCCTGCTGCAAAAGCGACAAATGCAGGACAAAATCATATTTCCGGGATGAGGATATTTTTGGAAGGACGATTAAGCAAATTATAACTGAAGGATCGTTCAAGTAATATCGCAGAGG
>CM067353.1:89598904-89663904 GCA_034190875.2 Urechis unicinctus
ATCACCACCCCTCCCCTAACCCCATCACCACCACGATTAACTCCATCACCACCACCATTAACTCCATCACCACCACGATTAGCTCCATCACCACCCCTCCCCAACCCCATCACCACCACGATTAACTCCATCACCACGCCTCCCCAACCCCATCACCACCACGATTAGCTCCATCACCACGCCTCCCCAACCCCATCACCACCACCATTAACTCCATCACCACCCCTCCCCTACCCCATCACCACCACGATTAGCTCCATCACCACGCCTCCCCAACCCCATCACCACCACCATTAACTCCATCACCACCCCTCCCCTACCCCATCACCACCACGATTAGCTCCATCACCACCCCTCCCCAACCCCATCACCACCACCATTAACTCCATCACCACCCCTCCCCAACCCCATCACCATCATTCATAATCACCTTTAGAGACATTACTACATGACTCATCTAAAGAAGAAACCTCTCCATATGCTGCCTCTCAGTCTCCTCCTTGTCAGGGTACTGCTCCAGGTTCATAACCCGGTGTTCTGCAATGGAATTCTTGAGCAAGGTAGGACTTGCTGAGAATTGTTCAAGTAGGCTCTGTATCATTCCCTCTACATATCCTGCATAAACATACACTTTTCGTGGGGAAAACATGCTCACTATGTCTTGTTACAGGAAACCAATATGTAAATGACTTAACTTAATTGTCTACGAGGAAGGATCACAGCTTAAAACCCCTTTTCCATATATTCCACTACAGATGAAACGTCTCTAAAGGCAGCATTCCACCGCTGCGACAATTTTCACATTTTGTTTACAAAATCAGCACAGAAACATAACTAATGAATTCTAACTCGACTTTCATATGGGAAATGTAAGGATGAATATACTTACAGAATCTCAAGAAACCATGGATCAAAAAACGCGGATGAGTGTCTGTAAATAACGATGAATTAGTACGACAGCTAGTTCGCGAATAGAAACGGCGTCCGTGGCAACATCTTCTGGTAACATATGACGTCACAGCGCCTTCGTTCATTTTCGGCGTGTGAGTTCCGGAATGTGTTGTGTTACTTGCCCTTTAACATCATATGCTTTTGGTTGGTGGTCTTTTATTGGTATTTTCTCGTCGTCCTTAACCCCCCCCCCCCCCCCCCCCCCCCCACATGGAATCTTTCCAAAGGAATGTCTGCCTTCACGGAATCTCTAGAGCCTTGGCACTCGTTGATTTCGACTCGTTCCCGTCCATCACCTTGTTAGGAGAAGACCACTGTATCTTTGCGCTTGCTTTTGGAATATGCACCCCCACACATCTCGTCGGAGATGATATTCGCTCGTTTCTGTGTTCCAACATCTTGCGTTAACAGTTCCGTATTTGCACTTTCTGCACCAAAGTTCGCCTGGCTGTTCTTATTTCAAGATCCTCAGCTGCATCCTTTGCTCCAGCCATTTTCAATCTAATGTCCTTGGTCTTTGTTTATGGTCCAATGTGGTTCATTTGCTTCTTTTCATTATAGTAGGACTTACAGGCAAACTTGCTACTTGGCCGAGCATGCACAAAGTCAGTGTCTGTGTCATTCTGATCCGCTTAAATCATAGAACACCAACAGCATGCTTCAACTGCAGATTCAGATCACCTCCTAACAAAATATAAACCCAAACGGTCGGTTACTTCGTCACACCAACGCATGTATCGGAATTGTGAGGCATATACAGGTAGTATGGTACCTAGGCAAATACCTCTATAGCAGAATATGGATGGGGCTAACTGGAAAGGTCTTAGTTATTTAATGCAGTGTACATATGATTGTGTAGGTCATATTGTTATGTATGCATAAGTATAATCGCACTTGCGACGCAAGCAGGTTTCAATTGTGAGGTGGCGTGTCACACTTGGCCAAGTCCAAAAGTAAAAAGGAATTTTACAGCAAACCATAGAACACGGAAAATTTTTCTTTATTTTGCAGCAAGCAGTTATAGAAATACAAGTGCAACTAAATTCATTTATATGAATTGATTTTACGCCTCAATATGTCGATGAACCCCCTTATGAATGTAAGATAATAATTGCATCGTGATATGTGTGGTCGTTTGTGAAACAAGGTCATCATGAATAATAAACAATTTACCGCAATGATACAAATGCCATGTGGACACAAATCGATACAAATTGTCTTATGTTCTTTGTCCAGGCTGCTGTTTTCTGTTACATATCGATGAAAACCCCATGTATCATCGACTCGCTATATTAGTGTTTTCTGCAATTGTTGTCGCTGTTTTCTGTATTGATTGTCAATTCCTGTTTTGGTTTTCATTATTAAGTTAAACATATATGTACAAAACCGACAATGAGTCTATCGGCTTCTGCTTACCCATGCCCAAATAAATAAATAATTTGTAAGATCTTACTACCCTTGTCATCACAGAACGGATACAGAAGTTAATCGCGCCTTGTGATTAAATATGCTGACCCTGCAAATAGCGTCTGTACTTCCTGGCATATTTAAGGCACTCTTCCACACGCTTAATCTGCACGTGGAGCAACGCACTGTGAGGAAGAAAATGTCATCCCCTCCGCGCGGACCACAGTAATCTCCAACTCAAATTATGAAAAACGACGAATACATACCATGTGACAATAAATATGATTAGCTACTTCACCAATGTTTACAAATAATGAGATCGTCTGCTATGCATTAGTGTTCAGTCTTAAGGCCAAACTTCAAGACTTGCACCAAGATGCAAGATGCCAATTGCTCATAACGAGATCAGGATGGGGTCATGACGAGATCAGGGTGGGGTCATGGTAGAGATAACGATAGGGTCAGAACAGGAATAATGTCGCAGAAATTGCGAACAATAGTCATGGCGTAGATTAGCGTCGGGTCACGACCGCCAATTGTGAGCAATATGATGAAGTCATGGCGTGGATTAGGGTCGGGTCACGGCCGCCAATTGCGAGCAATAAGATGGAGTCATGGCGTGGATTAGAGTCGGGTCACGGCCGCCAATTGTGAGCAATGAGATGGAGTCATGGCGTGGATTAGAGTATGGTCACGGCCGCCAATTGTGAGCAATAGGATGGATTCATGGCGTGGATTAGAGTCGGGTCACGGCCGCCAATTGTGAGCAATAAGATGGAGTCATGGCGTGGATTAGAGTATGGTCATGGCCGCCAATTGTGAGCAATAGGATGGGTTCATGGCGTGGATTAGAGTCGGGTCACGGCCGCCAATTGTGAGCAATAGGATGGAGTCATGGTGTATATTAGAGTCGGGTCACGGCCGCCAATTGTGAGCAATAGGATGGATTCATGGTGTGGATTAGAGTCGGGTATTGATCACATCACCTTAAAGGATATGCTTTCACCATAGGACAAAGATTGCAGAAGGCGTATGCTTGCAGTTGGCCATCATCTTAGACTTGAGGAAAACGATCCTACCTACACGATAGATGGTGACTAACACTGTTGTAGCTTACTAACGTCGGGCGGTAGATGGTGACTAACACTATTGTAGCTTACTAACATCCACGATAGATGGTGACTAACACTATTGTGGCTTACTAACATCCACGATAGATGGTGACTAACACTATTGTAGCTTACTAACATCCACGATAGATGGTGACTAACACTATTGTGGCTTACTAACATCCACGATAGATGGTGACTAACACTATTGTGGCATACTATCATCCACGATAGATGGTGACTAACACTACTGTAGCTTACTAACATCCAAGGTAGATGGTGACTAACACTATTGTGGCTTACTAACATCCAAGGTAGATGCTGACTAACACTATTGTGGCTTACTAACATCCACGATAGATGGTGACTAACACTATTGTGGCTTACTATCATCCACGATAGATGGTGACTAACACTATTGTAGCTTACTAACATCCAAGGTAGATGGTGACTAACACTATTGTGGCTTACTAACATCCAAGGCAGATGCTGACTAACACTATTGTAGCTTGCTAACATCCACGGTAGATTGTGACCTGACCATCTTTGGTGTTTACATGTGACTAACCATGTATCTGTATATCTCGGGTTTTAGTCAAGCTTTGTATCAGATAACTGTGAAAAAATCTTGTTGTTTACATGAAAACATTCTTAGTTCTTTGCTGTGGACTGGAAATGACAATGAGTGGTAGAAAAATATCCAACAAACAGCACACTGAAACTGCTGACTTCCCTGACGCACAAATACAAACCAGCTAGAGGAGTAAGCGTTATTTCATCCATTATTTAGCTAGCCACTTCTGAAACTCAACACTGCTGGACTGAGCAACAGCATAAAGCCATAATATTTGATCGTGAAACAAATCACATGTTCTGAATGTACGATCTTCGTAACAAACATAAGGCCTCAGTTGTTTTTATCAGAATTAAAAACAACATCCGCAACGCCTGCTTTTCATTAACGATAACTGTTAGCCATTATCTATATTTCATGATAAGACAGTATAATTGTTACGTTATTGTGGATGCACTATGGTCACTAAGGGTCTATAACATCAAAGCAAATTATTAATGGTCAGCAATATTTCATACCCTTTCTTCTGTTGGATTTAAGACTTGTTCACCTTTTCTAGTTCAGATGTCTGGGAAATTTTACCACCTCTAATTCAGATATCAGACACATTTTTACTCCCTCTCTCATTCAGAGCAGCGATGCCGGTATTTAAGTGTGATTCATTTATTGTGAAAATCAGTTCAAAACTGCCGCCGTGGGAACACTGTAATGGCCATGAAAACCTGAGATTTAAGTAAAATCTGAATAATTAAATAGCCAAACTTTCATGAACTACTCAAGTTCATCTAAAACGTTGCCACATTGGACAGGATATTTTGGTAGAATAGCTTGAATTCTAGTTTATTTTACCCTTCTGACAAACCCCTGTGTAAGTAACAGAACTCATGTGTACAGGGCCTGTTTCAAGTGTCTCTTTTCTCCAGCAATATCCAAGGGCACTTGTCTGCAAATACTACGATTCTTGTGTATGTAGTGTTAAATGTCTAATTGAGAACACCGTCAGGTGGCAGCTGAGTGTCAGGTGGCACTACAAGTAGCTCATCCTTTACAAAGCCATGGAGTGATCCATCCAACAAATAGTAGAGCACATGTTCACCGGGTTTAGTGACAGAGCGTCTAATCCATTGAGACATTGAGTGACCACACAGGGTCAGTGGCACGCTGACGGTGGTCTTGCTCCAGGCTGGTAGAGGTAGCGAACGCCAACACCACAGGGAAGTTTTTGCTCTTTGAGCCCTATCAAGCACCCGGGACCATGGAAGAGGGTGTTTGTGCAACTTGTTTTGCCTTTAGATTTTTTCCAGTCTAGCAGGTCTCCTCATTGTTTAATGCAGAGACAACAGCTTGCAGGGGAGATACCCACTAATTTGATCGTTCCCCAGATGGAAGTTTTAACTACATGGCATATTGGTGTCCAAAGAGACGCTTAGCAAGAGTGTGGTTAAAGCGTTCCACTGTAGTCTGGTGTCGATAAACATCCACATGACTGGCCTGATGGTGTCCCCATATTTGGCTAGCAGCTGGTTCACAGCTCCCATGAACCCCTTTCCGATGTCGACCTGAAGTAGTTTTGGCCAATGCAGTGGTCCTCGCTTGTATATCCTTTTGAATGCACCTGCAACCTCTGTAGCCTCTTTTGTAGTCAAAGGCTAAGCCACTTTGTAGCGTGAGGCCACGTCTACTACTGTGAGGGTATACTTGTAAGTCCGGCGTTTAAGGACATCATGAGGAATAAACAAGAGATGAGGTTGGTTAACCCCATTAGGCATAGACACATCAGATTTTGGCCTGGGAATCTGTTTGGGCATTGGCAGGTAGATTTGCCATACAGCTTGCTTTGTATATCAACCACAGGCAACTTCCTCAGTAACCCTTGTGGTTGCTGCAAGCTTCTTGATAGCTGTGATGCCTTTCCAATAGCCCTTAGGACTATAGTAGATTGTTCGCAGCAATGAGTTGTGCAATATATTGTTATATATGCTAGTGAGTCTCCAAATACTAACACCCGCTGACCTGCTTCGCCTTCTTTGGAAGCCTGTATGCATGTGGTTGGTTCTCCAGCCAACTACAAGTTTATCATCGCTTATGCTTGGTGCCTTAGTGTTCAAACAGGTCGCAAACTCGTTTGCATTCGGATGAGGAGGTGTGTCAGCTGCTCAGCTGCTACATGGGGCAGGTACAGCGGGCCCGATTTGTATACCCATTCAGGCAGTATCCTTGCAAAATCCTATTGACAACACTGCAGGCGGTATATGTATTGATCTAAGGTCAATCACTTAATCTGTGGGTTTGTACAACTTTGAATCTAGCGAGACCATTCAATGGCAGTCATCGACCCACATCAATACTTAGAGTGATTTCATTAACCACTTTATATACCGGCCTATTGAGTGATCGAGGATGTTTGGTATAGAAATGAATACTGACTGTTTGAGATTCATGCACAAATGATCAAGTAATGTAATCATCAGCCTATACATCATTGCTACCTGCTGGGAATGTGCTTATTTTAATAACCATGATAATGTTCGTAAATATCAGCAGCATAATTCTTTGTAATTCTAGATGTGTCTTACTGATAAAATCATGCTTTCTGTGTGTTGGTTTTTACTTTCATGTGATGTAGGTGTTGTGATTTCATTTCTGCTTTCTTTGTATAAATACATCATTGAGCATGCTTCAGATCTAAGTAAAAAATTAAGACATTGATACATTATATGAAAAACATGTCATTGCATAGGTTATGATATGTGTTGAGAATTATGCTGATGAAGTATAAAAATCTTAAAATCTTAGACGCTCAACTCGCTCCATAAGATCATCGTTCTTAAACTCTCACAGATCTCTCACAATGTCCTTCAATTCCAGAAGGTCATCATACTTAGTCTCCATATCACTCAGTTTGTCCTCCAGTTCTATTTTTTCGTCTTTCATATAATCTGTATCTAACATCAACTCTTTTACACCACCCTCAAGTTCAGTAATATGCTCTTCGGTGTTCATTTCTATGCCTTATACCCTCGTTTATTCAAAAGGCCGATTCATATGTGCACTTTTTCACACAACGTAAAAAGTCTATGTATTGAGGCGGGTCATTCACAGTCCGTGCAATGATAAAGATGCTTCGCCTTTTTCATTGATTGAAGCAGTCTGGCGCGCTTTTAAGGATCTAGCCTTAATTTCGCCCTTCACTTGGGTATATTTTGTGTCACAGTGACCTCAGCTAAAACGAGCTTAAACAAAACTAACCCTTAGATGTGAAAATCCCTCCTTCATCTCTTTGAAGGTACAGAGGCCAGGGTTTATTACGACTTGTAATCCTGTGTTAGTAGAAATTACCCTCTTTGTAATATACAATGGTGATTCAATGTTTTACCAGCCAACAGTACGTGATTGACCTAAGACCTACGAATAGATCACCTACACTATTGTCAATAGCATTTTGCAGGGAGACAGCCTCTCCGCTTTGAACATTTGACAGAGTGTGGTACATAGCACTATGAATAAAGAAGCCTTTACATTCAATACGAATAAAACGTACAAAACCGGCCGGTCTACCCACTTCATATTGCTTCTGAAGATCTGACACACCTTCTCATCCAGGTTAAGGCAGGTGAAATTACAGATGCGTTTGGGGTAGAGTAATACTGGCAGAACCAGTTGAACTTTGTTGTATGGTGTGCAACCAGCGGCTGCGGGGTTTCCGCCCTGGACCACCTCAAATCTGCCTCCCCAGCACTAAGTAAACTCTACAGGTTCCACGTTTACTACACCATCCGGAGACTTCTAGACGAAATGAGAATAGCGCTGTTGGATGACGACACATGGTCGGCCACCAACAATACCTTTGACAAGAGAATCTACCAACAGCTCTGCCACGATTTTGGGGTTGACGAAAACAGTGACTGGAGGATAAAGGGCAGCAACCAGGGCCTAGGGCGGGTGATCACTCATTATGGAAACACCAACCTCTACGAATCCGTCAGGCAAACCTTTGAGAAATCAACCGACGGGTTTGTTTTTCAGGCACCAGAAATGGGAGATAGAGGAAGCTTTGACCCTCCGTCAGATGCAGATATCAGGAGGATAACTCCCCCACCACCACAGCTGCAGCCCATACATGTTCTGCCATCCAACCAGCCACCTTTGCAGCTGACTTAAGCAGCCATGGAGCCAATGATTCCTAGAAGGGCAGTCGCTGCCTTACAGGGCAGGCCCTTCATGACGTTTGCCAAGGAGTTCAGCTGTTTTTTAATCCATTCCTTTACACCGGGCTTATCAGCTGGCGTCGTCGTTGGTGCTGGGGTTGAACTAGTGCTCCCTCCACCTCCGGACAGGGCAACTACCAGGGTCAAGATTGCCATACCAAGCGCAGTGAAGATGGAGGCGATTGTTATCCCCTGCTCCCGGAACAGGGTGCGTACACGCTCAGCTAGCGTGGTGTCCTCGTTCAGAAGACTGTTTATCATTTCCCTGATGCTGTTAATTTGGGGTCACATACGTTCGCAGTGTGCAGAGGCGACCTCAAGACGGGCACGCCGCAGGTCCTGTAGCTCTGCAAGCTCATTTGCTTGGAATTTCCATGCTCAACTATCACCCCTCCCTTCCTCCTTCATGCTTGCCTTTTTAGCTTCCCGTCGTTTTATATCCCTTTCTATCTCAGTTATCTTAGCTACGTTGTTGAGCAGCTTGCCCCTCTGGGTCTGCATAGCTCTGTCAAGCCCTGCAAGCTCTCGGTATGTCAGACCATCTGTCTGTGTATCCACGTCCTCTATAGCGTTGTGAAGTTCCTCTATGAAGCTTGTTTCTTCCGTGCCGCCTGTTACAGTCACGGCTTCAGGGCGGCTCATTTCTTAATTCTGTGCGGCTTTAGCAGCTGCTTGGCCAACGCCTTGGAGGGCTTTTGCTTCCTTTTGACTCAGTGCACCCCAAAACATCACGGGCAGCCTTAGGCCCCCCACCTTTACTAGCTCTTGTTTGTAGTGAAAGCGGTTTTTTGGTACGAGAATTTATAATAATTAGGTCAGGGTAGTCCTTCAAACGTAACCTTCCTCCAGCAAGTTCAAACTTTATATCGTCGCGGCCGAGGGCAGGTGTGTGGCCTTTTTCAGCCAATCCATTATAATAATCATTGACATCACCTATAATGAGACGGCCTTCCTGCGGTATAGACTGATCCATCCAAATGTCCCCTTCAATAACAGGTAGTAGAGTGGCCGGTGGGGGTGTCTCATCCTCTATTTCAGTGACAGGCCAATTCTCATCCTCTCTTCCAGGGTCTTCCTCCACTGCGTCATCAAATGTTGGGTTATCAAACTCCATGCTTGTGTGTTAAAGATATAACTGCAATTAAACATTCAACATGTCGAGTACATCTCCAAATTACGAAGCAGCCAAGTGGACGTGGAGCATAAACGCCATGATATGGCAATCGAGCAGCGTCAATTTGCTCAGGCAGCATGGGCAAAGAAGCTTTTAGACTTCATCAATGAGCAACTCCGCCACCAGGGACATGCCAAGCATACTATTCGGGATGTAGACGAGGTTATGCGTGAGTACAACATCTTGACGGGTTAATCCATCGGCAAGCTGGACTCTGAGCCACAGCTTTCAGACTTCTACGAGCACTCAGATGGTCAAAAAGAGCGTGAGGTGGCGTTAATTATACTGGGTATGGCTGCGACTGGGCTGGTTGCATACAGGCTTGCTAAGTAGGTCATTTTGAGACCCGGGCGTTTACTTTGTATGGATCGTCACATGCAAAAGATCTACTATAGTCCCAAGGGCTACTGGAAAGGCATTACATCAATCAAGAAGCTTGCAACCGAAACAAGGGTTTCTGAGGAAGTTGCCAGGGGGTGGCTTACAAAGCAAGCTATATGGCAAATCTACCTGCCAGCGCCAAAACACATTCCCAGGCCAAAGTTGGATGTGTCTGGGCCTTATTTCTTCCTCATGACGTTGTAAAGCTCAAGATTTATAAGTATGCCCTCGGTGTGGTGGATGTGGCCTCGCACTACAAGGCGGCTGAGGCATTGGCTACAAAGGAGGCTAAAGAGGTCGCAGGTGCACTCGAAAGGATATACAAGCGAGGGCCACTGGGTTGGCGGAAATTACTTCAGGTGGACCCTGGACAGGAGTTTATGAGAGCAGTAAATCAGTTGCTTGAAAAACATGGCGTATCAGTCAGGCGCAGCCGTGTGAATATCCATCGAGGCCAGGGTATAGTTGAACGCTTTAACCTCACCCTTGCTGAGCGGCTCTTTGGACACCAGTTTGCCGTAGAGTTAAGGGATTCTGGAAAACGATCAACTGAGTGGGTTTCTCGGCTGCAGGCTGAAGTCTCTGCGATAAATAATGAGGTGACCCGCATGACTGGGAAAAAACCTAAAGATGCTAAAACGAGTTGCACAAAAGCCCTCTTTAGTCGTACCAGGGCACCCACTGGGGGTCAAAGAGCAAAAGCTTCCCTCTGATTTTTGCAGTGGCGCCACTGTGTGGTCACTCAATGTTTACCGGATTGGACACTCTTTCACTAAATCTGCTGAGCCTGTACTATACTATTTGTTGGATGGACCGCTCCGTGGCTTTGTAAAGGAGGAGCAGCTTGTAGTGCCATCCGATACCCAACTGCAGCCAGACGGTATTACCAATTAGACAAAGGAAAGAACGGTAATAATTGAAGCAAATGGAAAGTGTCCTTGGATTCTACTCCGGAAGAAAGACCCTTGTGACAAGCCCTGTAAGTTTGACTTATGTGCAATGCACAGGTTTTAGATAAACAGGGAATCGTAAATCAGCTTTGTGCAGAGTGCCAGAAGGGGATAAAAATTACCCTAAAATTATATTATGTGATACACCTACGGTTGAAAACGATACACCCCATCTGCCGGCGGTCTACGCCTGGGTAGGCCTGGGTGCCGCTATGCCCGTAGGCCATGGTGCGTACACCACCCGGAGCTATCCATCACTTTGTATCAAAGGGGGATAGAGACACCTTATTAACTTGCAGTCCATTTATCTTGTGTCTGTCACTTTGGGGCATGTTCATCCCATCGCGGAACTGCTTTTGGTCAAACAGAGATTCAAGGTATTGGGCGTGGCGCAGGTGTTTCTTGACCACTACCTTTTTAACACCCTTTGCTTTCTTGATTTCCTTCCGGGTCGACATCAGGATGGAGCACATCTTTGGGCGCAGGCCTACATACTCCCTGATGGGTATACTGCCACACTCGTCCTTCAACTTTCCTAGAACCATCTTTTTCTTGTTGCTGTGGAGCTGGATCGTAGTTGCTGGTGTCGAATAGGTCACTGTCTTTTTTCATGTCGCCATAGATGTCTGGTGTGCGGATCTCCAGGAGGAGGGAGTCGGTGTCGGTGTAGAGTAGGTTGACCTCGTGGCCAATCTGGGGCTTCATGGTGTTGTAATAGGAGTCGTACATGAGGTGCTTGGACAGGTCCAGTATGCACATCCCCACATAAAGCGAGCGGTTGAGGACCAGGTGTGCCTTGTGGATGTGGATGGCGGCAAGGTCGTCGTCATTTTTTTTTATGCCAGGCAAAGGAGGGGCTGGCGATGAGCTTTCTTATTTTGTTGTCGTCTGCAGTACGAACCATCTTCAAGTCAACCCACTTGCAGAGGTTCTTATGGTCTTGCCGAAGACAGAGTTGTTCATTAGTTTGTAGAGGTCCTTCTCGAAGTCAATGGTTGCAGCCTTGCAGAGTTTGGTGTTCTTGCGAATGTAGGGCTCCATCCAGGGGCTCTGGGTGAAGGATAGGGTGCGGTGGATCTTGGTCAGCCTCATTCCCAGAGCCAGTTACAGTTTGAGGTTCCTGTAGTGGAGTACGTACTTCTCCTTGTTCCTCTGGTTCGGGACTAGCTTCTCAACCCCATGGCCGCCATATTCGTCAAGGAGGTTTCTCTGGTAGTCTGAGAGCCACTCGTTCTGCACAAGGAGTCATTCGGGGGCTAGGGGGTAGTCGTTGTCGTCGTCGTGAAGTTTGGGTGGGTACTCTAGGTCTACCTCAAGTATGTACCCGGCCTCATCGTCGTCGGGGTGAGTGCAAATTAGTTTGGAGACCAGCTCTTTCTAGTCCAACCACTCGATGTTTGAGGTTGGTAGGGCCTTGCTCATTGCCCAGCCGTAGAGGTTGTTGGCGTCGAGGTACTGGATGTAGCTTGCGTGCTTGTCCCGGTCGAAGTCTCCTACGTAGGGATTGTTTGCTTTGGTGTGGCGCCGGGAAACCATACTTATTCTTCCCTGCAGACCTTTCTCGATGAAGAAAGGTGCTTGTCGTAGTCAGTGAGGAGTTCTAGCTTTGCCCCTGTGCTCTTGAGTAGGGCGTCCCACGAGAGACCCGGGCTGGTATAGTAGTGGGCTGGGTCCAGGCCGTACTGCTTTAGGCTAGTCTTGCCGAAGGTCTCAAAGACGTCAGTAAAGAGGAGTAAGTCGGTCCTGGGGTAGAGGTTATGGTAGTTGCCCATGTTCTTGCAGCCGAACGTGTTCCAGACCTTTAGCGCGTAGGCATAGTCTGTGGCTGATATGCCCTGCTCCGACAGTTTGCTGTAGAAGTCTTGGATGGGCGAAAGGGGAGAATCAAACTTGCCCCAGCTCTCCATGTACTCGTAGGGGAAGACTCCCTTGCGTAGGAGTAGCCTCGCTTTGCCTGGTCTGGTTCATGCTGTGCTGTCACGGAGAAGAGCGTCTGGGTTGTTGGCGGAGACCAGCTTGTCAAGGGAGGCCAGGAGGAACTGTGCACTATCGATGAAGCGGAGCTGGCAGAGGGATAGGGATATGTACTTTTCCATGTTGTTGGGGATGCAGTTGATGTCTCCCTCCACCTTGCTTATGCCCTGCATCAGGAGATGGGAGTCATAACCCCAGAGGTTGTGGAAGACCACGGGGATGGGGGTTGTCTTGGGACTCAGCCTAAGCTTTAGGCTGCAGGCGTTGTGGGCTGGCCCTCTTTACATGCCGGTTATGTGGCAGTTGTCATGGACCCGGTAGGTTCCGAGTGGTTTGCTGCAGACGTGGCATTGGGTTGCGGCTGTGCAGGCTCTTTGGTTCACTCGGGTCATTCACATGGGTACTGGCTTGGCGAGAATGGCCTTGATCTTTTTCTCTTCCTGCTGTAGGGCCTTGAAGAACTTCTCTACGGTGCCTCATCCTATGTAGACTACGGGGGGCGAGGTCTCTCCATCGCAACTATGTAGCCGTAGTTTTCTGGGTGTTGCTCTTTTCTGGATTGAGGGCCGGTCCTGGAAACTGATACAGACGGCATAACGTTAGGTGACTGGTACAGACGGGATAACGTACGGAGACTGGTACAGATGGCATAACGTGCGGTGACTGATACAGACGGCATAACGTGCGATGACTGATACAGACGGCATAACGTACGGTGACTGATACAGACGGCATAACGTCGGGTGACTCGTACAGACGGAATAACGTACGGAGACTGATACAGACGGCATAACGTCGGGTGACTGGTACAAACGGAATAACGTACATTGACTGATACAGACGGCATAACTTCCGGTGACTGACACAGACGGCATAACTTCAGGTGACTGACACAGACGGCATAACGTACGGAGACCGATACAGACGACATAACGTACGGAGACTGATACAGACGGCATAACCTCGGGTGACTGGTACAGACGGGATAACATACGGAGACTGGTACAGACTGGTAACGTACGGTGACTGGTGCAGACGGGATAACGTATTGAGACTGGCACAGACGGCACAACGTACGGAGAATGATACAGACGGCATAACGTCGGGTGACTGACACAGACGGCATAACGTGCGTTGACTGATACAGACGACATAACGTACGTTGACTGGTACAGAAGGCATAACGTACGGAGACTGAAACAGACGGCATAACGTCGGGTGACTGGTACAGACGGCATATCGTCGGATGACTGATACAGACGGCATAACGTACGGAGACTGATACAGACGGCATAACGTACGGAGACTGATACAGATGGCATAACGTCGGGTGAATGATATAGACGGCATGACGTACGGAGACTGATACAGACGGCATAACGTCGGGTGACTGATTCAGACGGCATAACGTCGGATGACTGATACAGACGGCATAACGTACGGAGACTGATACAGACGGCATAACGTGCGGTGACTGATACAGACGGTATAACGTACGGTGACTGGTATTTTGGACCATAAACTAATCACGCGCTGTTTTTCAGTAAAGATATTATGATTATTTCGAATATTAATGTATCTACAATGAGATCCACGATCTTTAATGTTCTCTGATTATTGACGACACCAAGGAGGTTTACAGAAACTGACGAACACACATTGAAGCTGGGTACAAAGGAGTATATGACCAGGCTGTCAGAGGGACTGACAAGGTGGGAACTGAGTCATGTATTACAGGAGTCGCCAGGAGACAGCAACACAGTGGCACGATCGCCACTGACCCCTGGGGTTGACCATTACCGGATTTATGTTTCTGTTCTTTACTTATGACTATATCATCAATGATATGGAAAGCCAGTTTTCCGGCTTTTACTTTTAGTGTCCTCTTACATACACAACGCATGAATAGATAACATATTACTTTTGCTATTACGTTTTAGGCATGAATATAATCTAAGGATAACAGATTTATCTACATAGTTGGTTAAGTCAACGAAATTGAAAAAAAACGTAGCAATCAAAATAATCACTGACGCTTTGCGTGATTAATGCAATTGGAAAATTATGCTGGGAAAACAACAATTAACACAAAAAACAATATACCATGCTACTTATTCTCAGCTCTTCCCGTCACAGCATCACATTTACTTTGGCTGCTGCCATCAATTCTATACCACCAGCATTTTGACAAGAAAGCTGTTCTGCATATATATATATAAGTATGCCAAGAACTTAAGATGATTTTCAAAGCTCAACACATATTGATGACGCAACATTTGACATGATGAACAAAGTTATTAAATGACAGACAGAGCTAACATATATATATATATATATATATATATATATATATATATATATACTAGATATATATATATATATATATATATATATATATATATATATATATATAAATATATATATATATATATATATATATAAGCACGAACGCGATTATTAGTAAGTCAACCGCCAACCTTTCCTAGACAGGGGTCGAAAGTATATACCGCTATGTCCGCAAAAAGTCAGTGGACATTTTCTGCCAAAATGTTTGAAAATATTTTACTTCGACCATTTTATATGATAGTCCAGTCTTAGTAACGTACAGAAATAATCATTCATGAATGATTTCATTGGATTATGAATATTATAGCGAAATCACATTTTAGCAAATAACCATTTTTTTGAATAACATGCAAACATCAATATCTTCCCTACTACCATATATGCCCAAATGGTCGTAATAATGTTTTAACATGAGTAGTATAGTCAATAGCGGGTCCAGCTCACTCTCCCAAATGGACACTCAATCGGTAATACTCACCTCAGAAGCACGTAGACTCATTTCGGCTCTAAAAAGAAGTTTCCATTTGACGCAAGGGCTGGAGTCTCCGGACGGCGGACTAAGTGGCAGGAAGCCTCTCGGTAGGTAGGGGTAGGGGCCACGAGTGGAAGGGGATAGGGGTTGGGGCAGCCATATGTCGCGGGGGGCAGGGAGCCATGAGTCGCAGGGAGAGAGTCAGAAGCCGTTTGAGTCGCAGGTGGGGTTTTCGTCGTGACTTGATTTTTTTTATCATTTGTACCCCCTTTTAGACTAATAAAACAGTAGAGTAATGACGCCCCACCACATACGCGCGATACAGGCTCAAGACGACTATGCTTAAATCCACGGCCAGGCCTTGCCACCCTATCCATGGACAAAGGTCGCCCTCTCGGCACTCGAAAAGAAAAACACCTTCGACAGGACGTACAAGGAGATCTACGCAACACTGAGAACCAAGGTGGACCATGACCCAGCCCTCCGCCAACTCATTCCCCCCGACCCATGCGGGTAGACATGCTCGAGAAGGGAAAGAACATCCTTTCCTTCAAAAACTGGCAAAAACAACTTCCAGCCCCCTACATCATCTACGCTGACTTCAAGGCCCTCACAGTGAAGCTTCAAGGACCGGCTCTCAATCCAGAAAACAACACCCAGAAAACTCAGGAACACCAGGGCTGCGGCTATTGCTACATTGTTGTTCGGTGCGATGGAGAGACCTTGCCCCCCGTAGTCTGCAGAGGAAGAGACACCGAGAGAAGTTCCTCAAGGCCCTACAACAGGAGGAGAAAAAGATCAAGGCCGTTCTCTCCAAGCCAATCCCCATGCGGATGACCCTAGAGGACCAAAGAGCTTACACAACAGCAGCCAAATGCCACGTCTGCAGCAAACCACTCGGAACTGACCAGGTCCGCGATCACTGCCACATAACCGGCAAGTACAGAGGGGCAGCCCACAGCGCCTGTAACCTGAAGCTTAGGCTGAGTCCCAAGACAACCCCCCATCCCCGTATTTTTCCACAACCTCCGGGGTTATGACTCCAATCTCCTGATGCAGGGCATAAGCAAGCTGGAGGGAGACATCAACTGCATCCCCAACAACATGGAAAAGTACATATCCCTATCCCTCTGCCAGCTCCGCTTCATCGGTAGTGCACAGTTCCTCCTGGCCTCCCTTGACAAGCTGGTCTCCGCCAACAACCCAGACGCCCTTCTCCGTGACAGCACAGCATGAACCAGACCAGGCAAAGCTAGGGCTACTCCTACGCAAGGGAGTCTTCCCCTACATGGATAGCTGGTACAAGTTTGATTCTCCCCTTTCGCCCATCCAAGACTTCTACAGCAAACTGTCAGAGCAGGGCATATCAGCCACAGACTACCCCCACGCGCTAAAGGTCTGGAATCAATCGGCTGCAAGAGCATAGGCGACTACCATGACCTCAACCTCAGGACCGACGTACTCTTCCTAGCCGACGTCTTTGAGACCTTCCGCAAGACTAGCCTAAAGCAGTACGGCCTGGACCCAGCCCACTACTATACCAGCCTAGGCCTCTCGTAGGACGCCCTACTCAAGAGCACAGGGGCAAAGCTAGAACTCCTCACTGACTACGACAAGCACCTTTCTTCATCGAGAAAGGTCTGCAGGGAAGAATAAGTATGGTTTCCCGGCGCCACACCAAAGCAAAACAATCCCTACGTAGGAGACTTCGACCGGGACAAGCACGCAAGCTACATCCAGTACCTCGACGCCAACAACCTCTACGGCTGGGCAATGAGCAAGGCCCTACCGACCTTGAACATTGAATGGGTGGACGGGCCGGAGTCGCTCTCCAGAAGAGTCCAGACCCACTCCGATTACGCCGAGACCGGGTACATTCCTGAGGTTGATGTAAAGATGGTCCGTACTGCAGACGGCAACAAAATAAGGAAACTCATTGCCAGCCCCTCTTTGCCCGGCAGGAGATATTCAACGACGACCTTGCCGCCATCCACATCCTCAAGGCCCACCTGGTCTTCAACCGCCCAGTCTACGTGGGGATGTGCATACTCGACATGTCCAAGCACCTCATGTACGACTTCTATTTCAACAACATGAAGCTCCAGTACGGCCACGAGGTCAACCTACTCGACATAAAAAAGACAGCGCCCTATTCGACACCAGCAACTACGACCCAGCCCACCTGCTCAACAGCAACGAGAACAAGAAGGTTCTAGAAAATACGAAGTACGAGTGCGGCAGTGTACCCATCAGGGAGTATGTAGGCCTGCGCCCAAAGATGTGCTCCATCCTGATGTCGACCCGGAAGGAAATTAAGAAAGCAAAGGGCGTAAAAAGGTAGTGGTCAAGAAACACCTGCGCCACGCCCAATACCTTGAATTGCTGTTCGACCAGAAGCGGTTCCGCCATAGGATGAACATGCTTCGAAGTGACAGCCACAAGATATATGGGCTGCACGTTAATAAGGTGTCTCTATCCCCCTTTGATGCAAAGCGATTGATAGCTTCGGGCGGTGTACACACCCTGGCCTACGGACATAGCTGTACCCAGGCCTACCACCCAGGCGTAGACCGCCGGCAGATGGGGTGTATCGTTTTCAAACGTAGGTGTATCACACCTTCCACCTCCAACCGGCCACTGATTCCTGATGGTGAACTTCCCGCTACACTGCTGGACACCTCTCCCACACTACTGCTGGACACCTCTCCTTCGCCCTCTGCCCCCTCCACGATCTGGAGGTCATCCACCTCTCACATATGCCGACTATAGTGAGACAGGGGGTGGCCTGGGGAGAGGGTACAGAGTATAAAGAAGTGGTCTTCCTAGCCTGAGGGGGTGTGGGAGCAGCACCACCATCTGTGACCGGGACAGCTGGCGGACGTGGGGGCTTGGTCTTCCTAGCTCGAGAAGGTTTATCTAGCACGCCTTTCTTAGTCTCAACGTGAGTTGCCACCCGGGCCTTCCTGCGACCCGGCCCACCGCCCTCAAACCTCATCTTCTCATGAAGGCACTTGTGGTTAACCCTTTCGTATCCACAATCCATACATTATTTTAGGTTATTTTTTATCACCTTCTGGCACTCTGCATAAAGCCGATTTACGATCCCTCATTGAGTGACTACACAGGGTCAGTGGCATGCCGCCGGCGGTCTTGCTCGACCTCACCAGGGTGGTAGAGGTAGCGAACGCCAACATCAGAGGGAAGCTTGTGCTCTTTGACCCCCAGCGGGCGCCCTGGTACGACTGAAGATGGCTTTTGTGCTACTCGTTTTGCCTTTATAGCATCTTTAGGTTTTTTCCCAGTCAAGTGGGTCATCTCATTATTTATCGCAGAGACTACAGCCTGCAGTCAAGAAACCCACTCAATTGATCGTTTCCAGTATCCCTTAACTCTACGGCATACTGGTGTCCAAAGAGCCGCTCAGAAAGGGTGCGGTTAAAGCGTTCTACTATACCCTGGTCTTGATGGATATTCACTTTTCCGCGCCTGACTGATACTCCATGTTTTACAAGCAGCTGATTCACTGCTCCCATAAACTCCAGTCTGGGGTCCACCTGAAGTAGTTTAGGCCAATGCAGCGGTCCTCGCTTTTAAATCCTGTCAAGCACACCTGCGACCTCTTTAGCCTCCTTTGTAGTCAATGGCTCGGACGCCTTGTAGCGTGAGGCCACATCCACCACAGTAAGGGCATATTTGTAAGTCAGTCGCTTTACAACGTCATGAGGACCAAATAAGAGATCGGCTTGGTGAACCTCATTAGGGATAGGGACATCAAACTTTGGTCTGGGAATGTGTTTTGGCACTGGTAGATAGATTTGCCATATTGTTTGCTTTGTTAGCCACCCCCTGGCAACTTCCTCAGAAACCCTTGCTTCTGTTGCAAGCTTCTTGATAGCTGTAATGCATTTCCAGTAGCCCTTAGGACTATAGTAGATCTTTTGCATGCGACGATCCATACAAAGTAAACGCCCGAGTCTCCAAATGACCTACTTAGCAAGCCTGTATGCAACCAGCCCAGTCACAGCCATACCCAGTATAATGAACGCCACCTCACGCCCTTTTTGACAATCTGAAGGCTCATAGAAGTCTGAAAGTTGCGGCTCAGAGTCCAGCTTGTCAACGGATTTACCCGTCAAGATGTAGCACTCACGCATAGCCTCGTTCACATCCCGAAAAGTATGCTCGGCATGTCCCCGGCGGCGGAGTTGCTCATTGATGAAGTCTTATCGCTCAGTTCATTTTTTGGCCCATGCTGCCTGAGCAGATTGAAGCTGTCGATTGCTATATCATGGCGTTTACGTTCCGCGTCCGTTTGGCCGCTTGGTAATTTAGAGAATAAATAGTTGCTCCCTGAGAATGCAAGGGCGTTAACAAGAGCGCCTCCAACAAGCAACGCAATTGTGGCCATTACTTCAGTATATCAACTGGTATAATACCTTGTTTAATTAGCATATCCTTTGTAGCCATGGCTAATGATATATCGGCAACAGCCATAGCCAGGTTGGGTGGGGTGAAATCAAGACGTGGAGTCCCACCACCCAGAAGCATCTTAGCAAGCTTGGCATAACCTATTGATATACCGGAAACAACTGCACCATGGTACAATGCGTTGACGAGCATTTTTCCATCAGTAATTGGTGTTGTCATCTTATTCCATGTAAAATGGATCCTTTAAATGAGCGTCCGGAGGTGCTGATTTCGCTGGCTCTCCCCTGGGCACAACCTGTTTGGGGGGTGAGGCCGCAACTCTCAGCCTGTAACAATACAATGCTAGTCAAAACACCCCACCCCGTCGACAAACAAAGAGGATGTCGCCCACGCTGGCCAAGACTGAGTCGAACCAATCTGCCCTGTGGCGGACCCCGCTTCACTGAGCTGGGGGGCGGGAGAAGTTGGCCGATTTTCTGACTGTAGCGTGGACTTAGCCTACCGCAGCTCTCTCTGAAGTCTATTTTGAGCCGCAGCTCCTTTTCGGCCTGCCTCAACCTTTTTAGCGTCTTTTGTAGGTCTCTCCTTTGGCGCAGGTTGAGGATGAGGCACAGACTGATCACTAGTCACCGCCGCCATCTCTTGATTTGCGTTCTCCATGTTACCTACTAATTTTGTTACTCCAATTGACAGCCCCCAGGCAGGTCCTCTGCAGGAGGGGTGTCGGCCACCGGTCCTGGAAGGCAGGGGTGCTCGCTCCAAATTGGCAGTACTTGGCGGTTGTTAGGGCCACGGTAATAGGAGCCAACATCATACCATAGCAATGATAAAGATCACATGTGGCAGTTCTTAGCGCGTGTCCTACATCCAGGTCAGTCTCGAGGTCCGTAATCAGATTTGGCTGATGATCTGGGGGGATTGGCAGAAACATACAAGCAACGCTAGAAAACAGTTGGAAAACTGACTGCCCCAGAGTCTGCGTCATGCTAGCGCCCAGTCGAGCCTCATATTTCGCATAGAGCTTTGTAATCTCTTCATCGGACATTGATTCAATCTTTGCAGTTGATAGGTGCTGAGCGCCGAGGTACTGACGGGCCTAACCCTCAGCTATGACAGCAGCAAGCCTATCTCTCTTAGAAGATAAATCTACACCAGGGGTGCAAAAGGGTTCTGCTCGCTCAGACTTTGTGGCCGGCGGGCTAGCCGCATCCTGTTCAAGGAGTTGATCAATAATGGTATCAGGATCCATGAATATACGTACACACCTTCAACGTCTGATATATTGCACTGAAAGAAACCTAAATTGGTTACTGAGGCAGCGGCCCAATATCACCTCAATTGACAGCATACCAGTGGGTTGATCAGTCTTCAGCAGCAGTTTTGCGTGCTTGGTATTTGCTAGTAGATGGCGTACTGTGGTACGTTCCTCACTCGTTGGAATTGCATCATTCTCTCGTAGGGCGTCTTCAAACGAGTCACGATCCTTGGTGTGGAAAAGTGCCATCCAACGGGTCTGTTCACGAAGATCCTTCAGCACAGAGTTGAATTTCTGGGTGAGGACCCAGACACTTTGCTGCGCATGGCAGCCGCTAAAGGACAGTTCGGATAACATGTCTTTCTTCTTGGTTAGGGCCTTTGTTGCCGAACAGTCATCAACAATGCAGAGAGTAGGCTCGCCCTTGAAGCAGTGGTAGAAAGCCCTCAAGTGGTCATGGATCCTCTCCCCTGGGTCAACCACATGCACCTCTGAATCATCCCACACCCATGACCGCGTCTGATAGGCATTGTTAAAACGTATGGTAGGGCAGAGGATTATAAGGTGCCGAAGAAGGGCCCTTCAAGTAGGTTGAGGATGAATGCGGTTTTCCCACATCCTGTCTGCCCACAAACAATTGCCGAACTCTTCTCCCACCAAGTTGTCCTTTGTCTAATCTCGTCGTACTGGGGCAATCTTAGTAGACTGCGCTGGCGAACCTACCATCTTTAATGTGAAGCTTCGCATCCATAACAATATACATATAGACGTTCAATGCGCCGGCTGCCTCTGCTTTTTTCGTGATCTGAATGGTTATACCCTTAGATGCATTCTCCACGGCCCTGCCACTACCATGAATCTGGTCGTCATCGCTTGTCCTTAAGTCGAGCCACAAAGCATACTTACTGGCTAGGTACTCTCCTAGGGAGACCTCCAACAATACCAAGTCTTTTACTGCTATTGCTACACTGGGGTCTCATTTACTCGTTGCTGCAAGGCCTTCTTCACCTCATCCCACTGCTGGTAGCCACGCATGCCACGGGCATAGAGTTGTTTAGGGATGCCCTCAATGGTCAACTCAACTTTTGTAATCTTTGGGTTGTAGAACGACTCTGTCTTCCTGGCGAATGGGGCATTGGCTGGGTCTTCAAAGACTATTTCATGCTGCGAGCCACACGTTCAGGTTGACTTTCCACTGGGTATCTCTTTTATTGTAAACAAGCTTCCTGTGACGAAGAATACGGTCATACAGAATCGAGAGCCGACCTGTGTACTGGGTGCGTATCATACGGGCCAACTCTGGTTGAGTAACCATGTCATACTCCAGCGAGATGCCATCAATTTTTGAATCTATTCCAAACTCATGGCAGAGCTGGCGGTAGATTCTCTTGTCAAAGGTATTGTTGGTAGCCGACCATGTGGCGTCATCCGGCAGTGCTATTCTCATTTTGTCTCAAATTCTTAGTGCTGGGGAGTCAGATTTGAGTTGGTACAGGGCAGAAACTCTGCAGCCACTGGTTGCCCACCTGGTTCTGCCAGTATTGCATGTGGTTGGTTCTCCAGCCAACTACAAGGCCCTCGACGCTTATGTTTGACACCAAGTATTTATCAAACAGGTTGGAAAACTTTATACCAAACGCGTCTGTGATATTATCAGCCTTCACCTGGATGAGGAGATGTGTCATATTCTCGCGAGTAATATGTGATGGGTATACCGGGCCGCGTTTGTACATATGTGATGGGTATACCGGGCCGCGTTTGTGCGTTTTATTCGTATTGAATGTAAAGGCTTGTTTATTCAGAGTGCTATGTATCACACTCTGTCAAATGTTCAAAGCAGTGAGGCTGTGTCCCTGCAAAATGCTATTGACAGGTGATCTATACATAGGTCTTAGGTCAATCATGTATACTATGGGTTGGTATAACACTGAATCATAACGAGGCAAATTTCTACAGGAAAAGAAGAAGGTGTCGTTTTGCCCCCTGGTCTCTGGAACTTCAAACTTTTGCAGGATGTGTTTACAGCTCTAGGGCTTACTTTAAAGAATAATGCTCATGATGGGACTATCGCCCTCTCAGTTCCTGATGATTGGGCTATACAATGTGGCAAGGTGTGTGTTCAAAATGTTGGGTCTTGATAAGCCAAATCTGGTTGGAGGATGGATTCCTTCAGGTCCCACGATACCCCCTGGTCCGTAAAATTTAGCGTCTTTAACCCACTTTATGTCTACCTCGATCAAGTCAGTACCATGCACAACATGCTTGATGGTGCGCCCACTAGGCTTCTTGAAGTTGTGGGTTGTGGGGGCAGCTCTTTCGGTGATATTATAACCACGAACATTGCTAATCCTGTGTCAAAACGTGTTACTGTTGGAGCTGTGAATGAGTTGAAGGTGAAGGTTCAGATAAGGGATAATAAGGAACGTCTATTGAACAATCACGACTTTCCTATTGGTGTTGTTCTTCAATTTACAAGATGTCAATAAAAGCGAGTATATATGGAACTCAACAGAAAACGGATCTAGGTGCTGACCTCTCCGAATATGCAACAAAAACCTATGTAGACTCACAAAAAATGGATAAAGGTGGTAGTACTATGACTGGGGACTTTGAAATGGGAGATAAAAAAATCCTTGAGCTGGGAGACCCGATTTCGCCAAAGGATGCTGCTAATAGAAAGTATGTTGATGTTAAATATAGACAGCAGAACAGGGACCTGAGACAACCCGTAGCTGAAAAAAAACAAAACCCCTCATTACTATTTGGGCAGAAGTAAGCGGCGCTATTCACAGAGAATAAAGGTGGTCGTTTGGTGACGGGGGTCAAGACTCTCAAGACTTAGGTTGTGGATATACCATGTTATCCAATGGTAAGATCATTCATATGGGGTTGTCATCTGGTACGGTTGGTACAGGTACTGATACTGTAGCAGTGTTTTCCTATTTTAATGGGACAGCTCACCAGGTTGGAATAAGTAAACCTACTAACAAACAGGCTGTTGCATTTTTTGGGCCAACCTTTACAGCTGGAACAAGGCGATGTTATTAACTTTTATGCGCCCACTGGAAACATGATCGCAACTTCTACTGTAGTATCACTCCTAATTGAACTTGACTTATAGACTTATGTGCCTATAACGGTAGTATGAAACAACAACTAACTGCGCCGCCTGATGAGAATCCAGGCCACTCCTACCGACTGAATGAGATCAGTCTCAAGAAGCAATACCTTGAGAAAGAAAACGAGCATTATGGTGGTATGTATAAATAATATAGACGTACAGTAAACTCAGTGGATGCGGTAGACGCTGCTTTAGTTACTGTTGGCATGTGTCTTAGCGCAAGTTGTGTAGGTGTAATGTCTACAGTAGTTGCCATTCCAATTGCCACAGTGTTGGGTGCTACTGGGGTCACTTGTGGGCTACTTGTAATTGCTGGAAAATTCATCAGTCGGCGGCTGACCATTAAGGTGAAAAAACATGATCAGATAAGCATTCTAGCTCAGAGCAAATTGAATACCATTGTTGACATTATATCGGTGGCACTTGAAGATGGTTATATCTCAGATCATGAGCTAAAACTCGTTTTAGCTGAGCTCACAAAATATAGTCAAATGAAGGGCGAAATTAAGGCCAGATCTGTAAATGCGCGTCAGACTGTTTCAATCAATGAAAAAGATGAGAGCAGGATGTGAATGACCCGCCATCAATACATAGACGTCGTGTGGAAAAGTGCAAAAGCCTCCTGGTATGACAACTGCTCTCCAGTTTCAGCAGGACCACAGAGGCCCCGGGATTTCACCTGCGACCCCACCTCCACCAAAGATTGGGCTGTGTGTTATCTGGCCGGCTCCTAACCCATGTGACTCATTCCTATCCCTTCCACTATAGGGGGTGGGGGGAGGGTGATATAACTAGATTCTGTTGTCAAAGGTATTGTTGGTAGCCGACCATGTGGCGTCATCCGGCAGTGCTATTCTCATTTTGTCTCAAATTCTTAGTGCTGGGGAGTCAGATTTGAGTTGGTCCAGGGCAGAAACTCTGCAGCCACTGGTTGCCCACCATACAACAAAGTTTACCCGGTTCTGCCAGTATTGCATGTGGTTGGTTCTCCAGCCAACTACAAGGCCCTCGACGCTTATGTTTGGCACCAAGTATTTATCAAACAGGTTGGAGAACTTTATACCAAAAGCGTCTGTGATATTATCAGCCTTCACCTGGATGAGGAGATGTGTCAGATTCTCGGGGGTAATATGTGATGGGTATACCGGGCCGCGGCAAAATGCTATTGACAGGTGATCTATACATAGGTCTTAGGTCAATCATGTATACTATGGGTTGGTATAACACTGAATCATAACGAGGCAAATTTCTACAGGAAAAGAAGAAGGTGTCGTTTTGCCCCCTGGTCTCTGGAACTTCAAACTTTTGCAGGATGTGTTTACAGCTCTAGGGCTTACTTTAAAGAATAATGCTCATGATGGGACTATCGCCCTCTCAGTTCCTGATGATTGGGCTATACAATGTGGCAAAGGTGTGTTCAAAATGTTGGGTCTTGATAAGCCAAATCTGGTTGGAGGATGGATTCCTTCAGGTCCCACGATACCCCCTGGTCCGTAAAATTTAGCGTCTTTAACCCACTTTATGTCTACCTCGATCAAGTCAGTACCATGCACAACATGCTTGATGGTGCGCCCACTAGGCTTCTTGAAGTTGTGGGTTGTGGGGGCAGCTCTTTCGGTGATATTATAACCACGAACATTGCTAATCCTGTGTCAAAACGTGTTACTGTTGGAGCTGTGAATGAGTTGAAGGTTCAGATAAGGGATAATAAGGAACGTCTATTGAACAATCACGACTTTCCTATTGGTGTTGTTCTTCAATTTACAAGATGTCAATAAAAGCGAGTATATATGGAACTCAACAGAAAACGGATCTAGGTGCTGACCTCTCCGAATATGCAACAAAAACCTATGTAGACTCACAAAAAATGGATAAAGGTGGTAGTACTATGACTGGGGACTTTGAAATGGGAGATAAAAAAATCCTTGAGCTGGGAGACCCGATTTCGCCAAAGGATGCTGCTAATAGAAAGTATGTTGATGTTAAATATAGACAGCAGAACAGGGACCTGAGACAACCCGTAGCTGAAAAAACAAAACCCCTCATTACTATTTGGGCAGAAGTAAGCGGCGCTATTCACAGAGAATAAAGGTGGTCGTTTGGTGACGGGGGTCAAGACTCTCAAGACTTAGGTTGTGGATATACCATGTTATCCAATGGTAAGATCATTCATATGGGGTTGTCATCTGGTACGGTTGGTACAGGTACTGATACTGTAGCAGTGTTTTCCTATTTTAATGGGACAGCTCACCAGGTTGGAATAAGTAAACCTACTAACAAACAGGCTGTTGCATTTTTTGGGCCAACCTTTACAGCTGGAACAAGGCGATGTTATTAACTTTTATGCGCCCACTGGAAACATGATCGCAACTTCTACTGTAGTATCACTCCTAATTGAACTTGACTTATAGACTTATGTGCCTATAACGGTAGTATGAAACAACAACTAACTGCGCCGCCTGATGAGAATCCAGGCCACTCCTACCGACTGAATGAGATCAGTCTCAAGAAGCAATACCTTGAGAAAGAAAACGAGCATTATGGTGGTATGTATAAATAATATAGACGTACAGTAAACTCAGTGGATGCGGTAGACGCTGCTTTAGTTACTGTTGGCATGTGTCTTAGCGCAAGTTGTGTAGGTGTAATGTCTACAGTAGTTGCCATTCCAATTGCCACAGTGTTGGGTGCTACTGGGGTCACTTGTGGGCTACTTGTAATTGCTGGAAAATTCATCAGTCGGCGGCTGACCATTAAGGTGAAAAAAAAAACATGATCAGATAAGCATTCTAGCTCAGAGCAAATTGAATACCATTGTTGACATTATATCAGTGGCACTTGAAGATGGTTATATCTCAGATCATGAGCTAAAACTCGTTTTAGCTGAGCTCACAAAATATAGTCAAATGAAGGGCGAAATTAAGGCCAGATCTGTAAATGCGCGTCAGACTGTTTCAATCAATGAAAAAGATGAGAGCAGGATGTGAATGACCCGCCATCAATACATAGACGTCGTGTGGAAAAGTGCAAAAGCCTCCTGGTATGACAACTGCTCTCCAGTTTCAGCAGGACCACAGAGGCCCCGGGATTTCACCTGCGACCCCACCTCCACCAAAGATTGGGCTGTGTGTTATCTGGCCGGCTCCTAACCCATGTGACTCATTCCTATCCCTTCCACTATAGGGGGTGGGGGGAGGGTGATATAACTAGATTCTGTTGTCAAAGGTATTGTTGGTAGCCGACCATGTGGCGTCATCCGGCAGTGCTATTCTCATTTTGTCTCAAATTCTTAGTGCTGGGGAGTCAGATTTGAGTTGGTCCAGGGCAGAAACTCTGCAGCCACTGGTTGCCCACCATACAACAAAGTTTACCCGGTTCTGCCAGTATTGCATGTGGTTGGTTCTCCAGCCAACTACAAGGCCCTCGACGCTTATGTTTGGCACCAAGTATTTATCAAACAGGTTGGAGAACTTTATACCAAAAGCGTCTGTGATATTATCAGCCTTCACCTGGATGAGGAGATGTGTCAGATTCTCGGGGGTAATATGTGATGGGTATACCGGGCCGCGTTTGTACATAAGTACTGGAAGTAGGTGTAGATGTATATGGTATAGAGGCCCCGGGTAACCTCTTCACGATACACAAATACAGTGGCACTTGACAACGCGAGCCCAGCAGTGTCATACTAAGAGACAATCTTAGTATGATAACTTGGTGCTATATAAAGACTAGAGTTTGAGCATAGAACAAATATTGGTATTCACATAAAACACTCTTTCTATTCATTCTTTAGAGCGTTAATTGAGGATGACACTTGGATAAACTAGCTCTCCCAATACACCGTTAAAAATGGGTTGTTTTAAAATTTTTTAAAATTTCTGATAAGTACATTTACAGCGACTATTTAGCGTAAAATATGCTGTGTACACCCCAATCATAACGTGCACACCCGAGCATCATAACGTGCACAACACTCATATATGAAACGCTATGGCGCAAATCATAACGTGCACCGCCGTGTATCATAATGTGCACTTACGAATCACAGCCGCCAATCATAACGTGCATATATGAATCAGCCTATTGACTAAACAAGGGTATAATGAACACAGAAGAGCGTATTACTGAACTTGAGGGTAGTGTAAAAGAGGTAATGTTAGATATAGATTATATGAAAGACGAAAAAATAGACCTGGAGTGCCAACTGAGTGATATGAAGACTAAGTATGATGTTGTTGTGGAACTGGTGAGAGCTGGACGGTCGACCCAATCGACCATTTAAAGAGTGTGGTTTGCTGGGTACAATGGAGGCGGCGATTTAATCTTTCTGCAACGATCATACCGGATTCAAGCAAAATACGGACCAGTGGGAGACTACGAGGAAGGGTTGTGTTGGAGGAAGTGACTACTCCCTATCATAGGGCAAAACTACTTCAGCAGCTACAGTAAGAAGCTGACTGAAAAAAACTAGCAACAAGGGTGTTCACTTTAGCGCGTCCTGTCTCAGGGGTCAGAATTTTGAGGAGGTTGCAATTGCGGTATTGGAGAAGGTGTATGACACCAAGGTCTAAGGAAATAATATCTATATGCAGGGCGGAGCAACGGCCTACTCTCCGGATGGCTTTGGTGTGCTCCCGATCTGGCATGGTGGGGTGGACGTCCTCTGTCGGGGCATCCTGAGGAGGTTGTGCTGCTCGAGATAAAGTGCCCGTACACACGGTGTCCTGGGAGGGTGATTATGAATATGTATAAGTCTCAGGTTCTGTTGGGGCTGCACCACAGTCCAGTGGCGACCATCGGGGTATTTGTTGACTGCGTTTTCAGGTTGTGCTCCTTTGAGGACCTGGGGAGGGCTGAGGCGTATAACCAGGTGTATCACAAGGATCGGAAGAAGTATTAAAGAGACGGTGGCTTGGGGGCGTCCATTGAGGGCCTTGAAGACAGCGACTATGACGCGAACGGGAAGTTTAATAGTTGCCTGGACATGGAACAGGAGCATCACGGTCCTTGGCTGGGAATACCGAGTGGGACCGCGGAGAGGCCGACGGGGGCTTTCTACTGTTGGAAGCTCTTTACGATGAAGTTGATAACCGCTCGTCCTGATCCCAACTTTATCGAGCAGAACAACGCTAAGGTTGCCCAGTTTATAGAGGACCTCGACCGCGTGAAAAATGGAACTTACACGGGTGGTCCCGGCCCCGGAATGTTTATGCTTGAGGACCTCTATGGATAAGAACCCTGGTAGTATAGGTAATGGCAGTTTCCCCTGCGACTCGTGGCTCCTTGACCCCCGCGACACATGGCTGCCCCAACCCCTATCCCCTTCCACTCGTGGCCCCTACCCCTACCTACCGATAGGCTCCCCGCCACTTAGTCCGCCGTCCGGAGACTCCAGCCTTTGCGCCAAGTGGACACTCTTTTTTAGAGTCGAAATACGTCTACGTGCTTCTGAGGTGAGTATTACTGTTTGAGTTTCCATTTGGGAGAGTGAGCTGGACCCTCTATTGCCTATACTACTACATGAGTGTTGAATATCTATATTTGAAGTATTAAAAGATTGTATTGATTTTAAAATGTTATTACCAAACACTAAGTTATTTCGCATTATTCATCTATCCACACCAGTTAACTATATCGCAAAACGCTACTAATGGTAAAAAATTATGAATGAAAATGATTTTAAAATATCGGTATTCAGCAAACATACGCAAATATACATGGGTACGAAATGTTGGATTTGTACGTATAAATTAGGATCTTGACCATTCGTGGACGACCTTTTGAGGACCAAAACTATATAGTACGAATAAAAGTGACAAAAACATTTTTATTAGTATTCAACTTTTTTCATTACATTAATAATTATGAATAAATAACAGCAAAAATGTACATTAACAATTTGTCTACGAATAGTTGTAATCGTCACTATATATATAAATATATATATATATATATATATATATATATATATAGAGATATATATATATAGAGAGATATATATATATATATAGAGATATATATATATATATATATATATATATATATATATATATATATAAATGTATAGAGATATGCATAAATATATATATATATATATCTCTATATAGATATATATATAGATATATATATAATCTATATATGTCTATATATATATATATCTATATATATCTCTATATCTCCTATATATATCTATATATATAAAATCTCTCTCTATCTCTCTCTATCTCTATATCTCTCTATATCTCTATATCTCTCTCTATCTATATCTATCTATCTATATCTATATATATATATATTAGCACAACCTTTAGTTGATAAACCGCCAACCTTTCGTAGACTTTCGTCCTCGAAAGGATATACCACCATGTCCACATAAAGTCAATGCACGTTTTCCTTTCCAAAAGCTTGAAAATATTTTTGGTTTGACCATTTTATTATGATAGCCTTGTCTGAGTAACGTACAAATATGATCAGGCACGAATGATTTGCTTGAATTATGAATATCATAGCGAAATCAATTTTTCACAACTAACCATCTGACTTAACCCGAAAACCTCAATATCTTCCCTGCAACTATATATACATTGACCCAAATGGTCAAAATAGTTTTTAAGCATGAGTGATGAATATATATATTTTAAGTTTCAAAAGATTTGATTGAATTTAAGATTTTATTACCGATAACTCTATTTTTTCTCATTTTTCATCTATCTACAGCAACAAAGTAGATCGCAAAACGCCACAACGGTTCATAATGATCACATCTACAAAAAATATTATTTTCCTAATACATGATGACTGAAAATGATTTTAAAATATATACGGGCACGAAAGGTTGGATCTGTTCTTACAAATTAGTTTCGTTACCATTCGCGGACGAAATTTAGAAGACCACAAGTGTAAATCAGGAATGGAAAGTGACAACATTTTATTCAATTGCATTAAACATTTTCATCATATAAATTAAAATATTCCGAATCAAGAATTAATGAATAATGATAGCAAACATGCACTTTACAAATGTGTCCACGAATGGTTTGAGGGTACGAATGGATGTAATCGTCACTATATATATATATATATATATATATATATATATATATATATATATATATATATATATATATATATATATATATATATATATATATATATATATATATATATATATATATATATATATATATATATATATGTACATATATGAATATATACATATATAGCGGATCGGCGCTCGGGAGCGGCTCGGCCTACTTGCTCCCCTAGCCACAGTCGTTCGGTTCCTGATACAAAGCTTCCGAGCGACGAGCCCCTCTCTATTTCGCTCTCTTATTATGTCTTCCAACGATAGCCAGAATTTTTTTTTTTATTAGCAGGTTTTTCGGGCATTTCTCTGGAGCGGTTGAACATATCACCATTAAATTTTTTGGGAATGATCGATCAAATTGGGACACAACTGCCGATCGAGTTTGACGCGAATGCGCAGTGTTGGAGGCTTATGGGATCGATTTTTCGTCGATTTTTTCCCTCATTAACTGTAACTATCTCCTCCATAACAACTGCAGTTACGAACATATGAATTACATAGCTGTAACAAACAATTATCGTAGCATCGTATAACGCATAAAAATACTTGTTTTCATCTTTTGTACTTTGTATAATGACATTTTTTTTTAGAGTACCTATCGCGATTTTTGCTATGAGTTCTCTCCTCGCTGATATCTCTGAAACGGCTGTATTTACGCGCATGAAATTTTGTCAGTATTTAGAACTTGGCCTCGTGATAATGATTGTAACAGTATTTTTAGCATTCACAGTAACAAAAAACAGTAAAAAGGACGATTAGTTTCAAAGTTTTCTACTGCAGCAGCTTAAAGGGCCACTAAAATGAAAATTTCACTTTCTTTAAGATTTCCACAGTAGCAAATATGCATCAATCTAAAACCTTCTGTGCAATCCGTTTTCAAAACTTTGAACTCTAAAGTGATGAAATTCGCCGTCTAAATCGGATAATCTCGAGTAAACGATCTCCAGCGCGGCCATTACCCTATGACTCACAAAAGGAACCGCTCGGGAAGCCAGCGAGGGCTGCTGCGTCTGGAGAGGCTGGCGACCGAGACCCGCGTGAAGTTATGCTGTGCGAGGGTGGTGGCACTTTAATCGGCAGCTATTATTTTTGCTTCGCAGCGCACCTTCGTCGCGCATTCTACACATCATCAGATCGCTCCGATGCGCGTTCGCTGTTAGTACCCCCCCCCCCCCCCCCCCCCACACACACACTTGTCAGACGACTCCGCTATCATTTTGCGTTCATTTCAGCATCTTGTTGCTTTTTTCACTCGAGCGTTGGTTTTGTGGAACTTTCAAACTTTTTACCTGCGACGATAAATCTACTGTTTTGAGATACTTGAGAATATCACTGTATGAAGTTCAACTGTCACCTGTCATCATGCCAGAGAAATGTGTTGCCAAATGGTGCTGTAACACAGCCAGTAGGGGTGTGTCAGTGTTCGCATTCCCTGAAGCAACCCACAGGCGGTGGAAGCAGTTCGTTTGTATCAAGCGAAAATGGAACCACACATTAAAAGATATGCGAAAGCCTTTCTTATGCTCTGAGCACTTCACTGGAAGCTGCATCAAGACTCAAAGAGTGCAGTGAACTCCAGCCATGGATAAAATCTATTTCCAACCACCTGTACTGGTGTGCTAGGTCCTCACTTGGTCATGCTAGTAAGGAGCTAACAGTAGCCAAATGGCAATCTGTTGCCTACCATGTACAGGATAAGCACACTGGTTACAGTGATTTATACCCTGCAAGTGAGCATGACATACTTGATCAAGAGACCAGCAGGAAGAAACAATGGATTAAGCCCAGTAAGTTAATGTCATGTCAATGAAAATTAAACATTGAAGGTAGTACAAACTCAATGAACCATACTAACACTTACTGCTGGCTTTGTGTGATCAGACACCAAGGCAGCTAAGAAATTGAATTGGAGGATATCCTCACCAACAAACTACTGTGCCGTGACATAAGGAAACTTAGCCCCCTATATCAAACATCATCAGTTGAAGCATTTCATTCAACCATCCTCCACTTCTCCCCTAAAATGATTGTATATCCTTACATGGGTATGCTTATCAGGTAAAGTCATAATAATAACATATTTTCAATATGAAGCCAGTACCAATTCAAGTGGATGTAATGGATTATGTTTCGTTTCGATGTTTGTAGACTCTATTTGGCTGGGATGCATTTCAATTAGAACAGTTGTCGAACACAGGCAGTTAACAAGAAAGGGGAGCCAATTTATCCCATCAAGTATCCCAAGTACAAGAAAGGAGACTACATTGTCAAGGCCAAAAAAAGAGAACAAAGTTTCGGTAAGAATTTAACAATTTACTTTGTATATATATACTTACAGATCAGAGACACTAATAATGAAATATGTGATGAGTAAGCATATAATAATATAAAACTGTATTATATTATTTTCAGACTATGTGAACATCTTGAACAATTTCTTGTTCAATGAAGTTGCTGTCAACCCAAAGAAGTTTGCACATCTGCTTAATGAGTTTGATGTTCCTCCACCAATGTGCTCGTCATATGTCAGACCTGACAAAGCCACAGCTGTACTCCTACATAGTTCAAGATTTAAACGAGGAATTCATGGTGTTCACGATAGATCAGGAGGTTTAAATCCTTTATATTGTGCCACTTCACTGGGGAATCCCTTCCTGATCTGTGCCACAGCACACGCTGGTAGTGGAACTCTGATGTGCTGTCACCAGTTGTTTGTAAGCTGTATACCTGTACCGCCTGGAATCATACATTTGGAAATTATTGGAACATATGTTCAATAAACCAAGCTTAGTATAAACAACTTTAAATTTGATAAAGGATCAATAATCCACTCACTCGTGCATAGCTTGTTCACCACCATCACTGTACCTTTGTATATACGCCTGATATGCAACTCTTGAGTGCCCAAGGATTGAGACACACCCCATCAAATCCGGGGTGATGTATTATGCATGTGACAGGAGCGTCATGCAGTTCATTTGATTCATTGAGTGTCAGCCATCACTTTTTTACCTGAGGGATTTCCTGACAGCACACACATTCTGTGGCGGTGAGCATTTGCGTGCAGTGAGAGCAAGTACACCTGAAAGAATACAACAGCATATGTCACATTATTATATTTCAACAGTACTTTTTCAAATATTTTAAGATTTTTCAAAGTGTTCTGATATAACATCTTTGTCATTGATGGAATTTAATTGTGGAAAATGTATTCAACATGTCAAATGGTCTTAGCTATAGATATGTGTACATACTTTAATAAAATATCCTTTCAGCATTTTACTTATAGCAACGCGTAACCCCTATCTAAACGGTAAACACCGAAACGTGAATGATTATCTAAACAAAATGATCGGTAGCTGAAGGGAAAGAGCCCAGTAGAGCTGTAAATATCAATAGACTATACCGTCTATCCATGTCGTCTTTGAATATGATGCTAACCGATAGTATGTAGTCAAGGTTAGAGACGGGCGCTTAATGACCTCAATCAGGTTTAATCAAATTACAATGTGTGATAATCGCGTGATCGGATCAAAATTGTTTATTTACCAGGAATCGATGCACAGCTGCAGTCGATTTTTTCTTCTTGTGGGTCTTCCTCTGACGGCTCCGCCCACATCAATGCGCCGGGATCCTCTTCGTGCTCCGGTTCAAACTGATACGGTTTAATCTCAGGTTCTTTATCAATTTGATCTGTTGACTCTGACGGAGCATTGCAGTCAATTTCATCCTCGAGGTAAACCGCAAATTCATCGAAATCGTCGTTAAAACTATCCGTATCGCTCAAACACTCCTCTGCGGACGCCATTGTCGCTGTGAACTCGGTCAACTCCTTTTGTGATGTCACACTCGCGCGACCTTGACCCCGCCAGTTTGCGCCGCACGGCGCGACAAGTGCAACTTTAAACTCTAATAACTTCGTTATTTGTCCGACTACACACCTCAAACCTTCACCAGAGCATTTCTCATGCACGAATCTTTCGGTATATGGAATAAAAAAAAAATCGTTTTAGTGGCCCTTTAACGCGCAGGCTAACAGCAGGTGCTGTTTAAGTAGGCCTAACCTTACGTAATCGACCAGAGGCATTCATGCTTGCCTTGGCTGGGTTTGCATTGAATTGGCTAGGGGTCATGTCAAAACAGGCTAAACCTTACGTAATCTACCAGCGGCATTTATCACTTTCGTCGGCACAATATTGACTTGGCAAAGGGGTCATGTCAAAACATCTAAGCGGCAGCTTATAATAGTGCGCGTTACCAGCTCTCCTCGGTCCATGTATATGCGACAGTGTGCACTAGATGTCCCCGTGCAATCAAAGCGGGTATATATACACAAACACACAGGCACGCACACATATATATATGTATACACACAGGCGCTCGGTTTTCGAAGCAAAGCTTCCGAGCGCCGAGCCGCTATCTATAAATAGCATATATATGTGTATATTCATAAATGTGTGTGTTTATATACGCATATATATATATATATATATATATATATATATATATATATATATATATATATATATATATATATATATATATATAGATATATACATTTTTTATATATATATACGATATATTTATATATATATATCTTTGTCTATATATATATCTCTCTTATATATATATATATATATATATATATATATATATATATATATATATCTATATACATATATATCTCCCTACATAATATATATATATATATATATATATATATACATCATTATATATACACATAGATATATATACATATATATATATATATATATATATATATATATATATGCATATATATATATATACATAGAGATATATTTATATATATATATATACATATTATATATATATATATATATATTATATACATATAGATATATATATATATATTCATATATATATTTTGTTTAGAGATAATATTGTTTGTGTTTTATATTGTTGGTACCCCGTATTGCAGGTCGTCCAGGCTTGCCGTTGGAAGACATGCCGCTGGCGCTTGTGCCAACTCTAAGTACGCCAAACCTATAAGTGTGTGTGTTTATATATATATATATATATATATATATATATATATATATATATATATATATATATATATATATATATATATATATATATATATATATATATATATATATATATATATATATATATATATATATCTATATATCTATATATATATAAACAAATATATATATATATATATATTTTCCACCTTGAGCTTAATATTTTAATGTTATGTGTTATTCGAGTTATATGTTTTAAAATAATAAGTATTATCTAAGTAATTTTATTATGTTATGTGTAATTTATCAAATATTAAATTTTAAAAAGTATGCGCATAATTTACCATGAATAATGACACCATAAAGTGTCACAATGACTTTAAAAATATATTTTAATTCAATTTTTCACTAATAAATTCATCACTGACACTGATCTTCTGAGACTGATCATATCACTGTGGAATTTTAAGTATGATATAACATCAGTTTGGGTAATATGTTGATACCGTATTGATGGTCGTCCAGACTAGCCGCTGGAAAACATGCCGTTGGCGCTTGTGCCAACTCTAATCATATCACTGTGGAATTAAGTATAAGATAACATCAGTTTGGGTAATATTGTTGGTACCGTATTGCTGGTCGTCCAGACTAGCCGTTGGAAGACATGCCGTTGGCGCTTGTGCCAACTCAACGAAGTCCGAACATTACGTAATCGACCAGTAACGTGGGTGTGTGTGTTTGTGTGCATCGAAACATATTCGTATTTAGCAACTAAGCTATGTACGACTACAATTGAGTAAATTACTCTAAACTGGTCACTGCTACGGAGCACGTCGTCCTCAAAGGATCTTTTACATCCCTTTTCAAAGATGGGACCGCCATTTGTACGTGATCATCCGAGTCACGAGTCAGGTTGTCACACCTTGGAGTCGAACCCACAGCCTGTGGATCAGAAGGCGAAGCATTAAACTACCAAGCCACTGAGACCGGCTTAGCGCCATTCCCTCGGCTTTGTATTGAGTTGGTTAAGGGGTCATGTCAATAAATCTGCTAAGGGGTCATATTAAAACATCTAAGGGGTTGCAGCTTGTGACATCTATCCAAAAATAGTGCGCGTTACCAGCTCCCATGGCTGACATCTATCTTAAACGTGTGCGGCGCATAGGGTTTCTTAACAAGGCGCAATCACAGACCCGATTGCTTGCCATTGGAAGACATGCCGTTGGCGTTCCTGCCGAATCTAGTTAGATAGCGGCTCAGCGTTCGGAGGCATAGCATCGGGAACCGAGCGCTTTTTTCGTTAGCAGGTCAGTAGATCAATAATGTTGATATAATAGCATGTCTTTCTGAGAATGGCCGTATGTCATTGAAACGAGCACTTCGCTTTTTGACCCGATGTTAACCCAATACAATAACTTCCAGGTTTTAGGTAGTTATAACGCCGTTGGGGGTATACTGAATACAATTTGGGGTAGCCTAGTGGGTGCATAGTAACAGAAAATAGTTATCTTTGGAGTTACCCTTCCCGTTGTTTTTTTGTTACCTAGGGCCAAATCTGTGATTTTTGACCGAATGTTTACTCAATAAACAGTGTGGTCGATCTCGCCGTTTGCAGACCATGCCATAGAGAACACTATCATCGTTATCACCAGCTACAGACAAAACCACTGGAAACAGTATCTTTCTAACACCAGTTAAAAGCCATGCCTCAGGAAGCAGTATCACCGCTATCCCCAGCTATCAGCATCCAGACCACACACATACGTTCATTGTTTTCCCTTACGAATGTCATTACGCAAGCAGCTCTTTGCACCTCAACTAGGCCTAATTATTCGGTTGACATGGTCTTGCATGTACAATTGGGGCCTTGTAAAGGTTAACGCAGGCATCGAGGACCTTACACATGAGGTCATATTTCTCATAATTAGTTGTGGAGTTCCTGTTGCTAGGGAATGGTAGATTACCCCGTGAATGTGGTTTCATATACAACGTGAGTGATCTCTGAATGCGGTTACATGGTCTTGGCATGATAACAAAACAAGACACAGAAATGGTTACTTACCCTGAGAGTGACGTGTTTGCCGTTGTAGTAGTAATTAACCCGGATGGATATGCTTATCTACCTGAAACAGTCGTAATTTCCGCTTTACCGTGTCTTTACTTAAGCTAGCTTGATTGTTTACTCCATGTTCTAGGTGAAGGTCATTCACCTAGTCACTTGTCTTGTACATTGGGGTCTTGTATTCCGGCAAGTATTAATCGACCCATTACCCGCCGTCCCGGGGCCGGGGACTTTTTTCCAAAGTCTGGGATTTGCCGTGAGTATGGTCACATAAGATACGGCACCGCAAAGTCCCCGCAAACAATTTGCCAGATTAAATAGAACGGGCATCTTAAGGATACTATGGTCGGGATGTCGTGCAGTAGCTGGCAGATGTTTGTGTGGCCGCCGGCCGTGTGCTGGGCGGGATACGTACGCAGCCCGTGCGATATTTCGCATTTTACATGGCGTGGATATATAGGAAAGCACAAGAGTCCACACTAAAACGTTTCCAGGATTTTCAGGATGTCGATGCCCCCTCAAATACTCCGGCTGCTCCAGTTGGGAATGGGCCTGGCTCAAGCAAGGCGGCGGTTTGGAGACGTTTTGGCCGGCTTGATATATGAAGAAGATCAGCAGCATCGATGTCAACGTCAGAGGCGGGGGTGGTGGGTGAAGCCCTGGTTGCAGCACCACATACTGCATGGGCAGTATGGCACCCTCATGCAGGAGCTCATGCGGCAGTGCGAGGAGGATGTCAAGTCATTCATGAGGATGGACAGATGTTTTGATGAATGTGTCACTGTAAATATTGATACCATTAATATCACTGTGTACATGGCCCAAAATTATGACACATCTGGCGGTTATGCTAATGGTAATAAATGCTGTGTGCAATGCTTAGCCTTCATGAGTGTGCCATTCCCACATACCCTTCCCGTATTCCGTAACCTGCAGCTTCAGTTCATAGCATAGCAACAACTTGAAGTTTATTGGCTTAGCATATGTATTTCATTAAGCACTAATTGATACGTTATTATAATGGTCAGCAGTTATGAAATAATGTGCGTATAGGTTTCGACAAATGCAAACCAATAAGTAACAGTGTGGGTGAGGTCTATATCTGGCCTTACAGCTAGGATTTCTGTCTGCAATAGGGCTATGATAGGAACGGTACATTGTGTATATTGTTCTTCATCGCTTCCAGAACGAGTCAAGTCGGTTCCATATCCGTAAAAAGTGTTGTAGCTTATTTAAATACTAATTCGGTTGGGTCATACAAATGTGCATTGCAATAAATGAGGGGGGGGGGCATATTGCTGTTTCTCGGGGCAATACCCGGACAGACGTCGTCAGCTAATACTCCAGGGGTTCGGGTATACAAGGCAATACCCGGACAGACGTCATCAACTAATGCTCCAGGGGTTCCGGGTATACAAGGCAATACCTGGACTGACGTCCATGTCGTCAGCTAATGCTCCAGTGGTTCTAGGTATACAAAGCAATATCCGGACAGACGTCCGTGTCTTTAGCTAATGCTCCAGGGGTTCCGGGTATACAAGTCAATACCCGGACAGACGTCCGTGTCGTCAACCCGCTTGGCACTCCTCCATCGCTGATCTCTTCATTCACATGCCAGATGATGTCGGATTATCCTGGCTCTGGCGAACACCGCCGTGCGCTTGATGTTCCCTACCATCCTTACCCTATCCTTTACCCAAGAAAACTCTAGACTATCTACGTTGCCGAGGTTCCCTACCACGATAGGCACGACCTGTGTGGAATAGGAATTGACTAAATCGGCTGCGAGCAAGAAGTGACGAGCCCGTTTATTATGCGTTCGGTCTTGCACAATGTGGTCGAGAGCCACAGCCACCTTAACAATGTAGATTCGTGGCTCCACTTAGTCCCGGAGCAACAGGTCCGGTCTTTGTTGTTCCAGTCTTTCCGTGGTCGTCAAACAGATATCCCAGACCCGCTCTGAACTGATCGTGTTCCACTACATCTGGCACGTCTGTCCTACTTCCTTTGCCGCAGTGTACCCCTATCACTAGTTCCTTTGCCGCAGTGTACCCCTATCACTAGTTCCTTTGCCGCAGTGTACCCCTATCACTTTTTTTCTATGTACGCTCTTCCAAGATTAAGGCACTCAAGTAAGCATTTATTGGCGATCATACGGCGAGTCGAGCTATCTTAAGGAATACACTTATACAAAGACTATGGCTGACTAATCGATGTTTTTGTTATATGCACATTGGATGGACCGCAATACTTTTAGAGTACGTCCCGTATGCTACCGAGCACTATGGACACTCATAGTATATATTCCACAGGTAATCGTCACATATAGCTTATTGAGGTCAGTAGAGACATTGGGCCACAATGCTCGTCATATAAAATATATTAATAACAAGCTCTATTTCCATGCTCTCACAATTAACTTGAATTAAAAGAGTATCCCAATCATATTATGATATCAATGTGCTGCATCCGAACAGGCCTACAAGTGGCTGAATTTATATAATGTTATATACTGCTACAAATGCTGCCGACCCTCATCCCTAATCTGGTGAACGTTACATTGCGTAGCCCGGCAGCTATTATAAATCTTACTTTCCCCAATACACTAGAGACCCACAAGTTACCCCCCCCCCCCTCAGCTCACACAGCAAGCTCACCCATATACAACCTGCACATTGACGTCAAGGTTGAACTTACATCCACGTAGCGACTCCAGACATTCGGGGTGCTATTTGGAACAATACGGAACTCGTTACGACTGCAATAGCTTAAGTCTTTTGATACCTCTGCTCATCCTAACAAAGCCGTCAGACGATTCCAGCACACAACAATGTTTAGCCTCGTTCATTTGATAATTTGTTCGCACCTTGCCACAATGGCTAGTTCAGAAAACAGCATTAAAAGCAGATACCTATTGTTCCAAATGGATCATGGAGTGTCTATGATGGCCGAGATGCTGTACCAGGCCAGCGTGACAAGTAGGTCACACTCCTCTTGATACGAACATTCAGCAGAGGGTCTCTCATTCACAATACTCGATTAGAGCTAGTTGCATATTTGTATTCTTAAATATGGTGAAATGATTTGTACTTTGCAGCTACCCCAAAATTAGGCACGGAACCATAACGAAATATTATAAATCTATTCGTGGAATTTGTGATCAGTTTGTAACGTCATCTTAAACTATTATCCGACCATATTCATAATGAGAATTAATAGTTTTGCGCAAAGTTTACCTCAAAGATGTTATGATAGTCAACACATTAATCTGATTCACCCGATAATACGGCGTGTTTATGAGCACTTTGCGATGCCCTACATATTTCGAGCTAAGGTTCATTGATATAGCCGGTGTGCACACATCGACAAATGACTCATTGTACACTTGTGGATGAGATCTAACAAGATGTAGATAGTTTTAAACCATCCTTCAACGACTCCTTTCCTGAATATTTATTTCTGGTGTGCATAAACCGCGTACTTGCTTTCATCTGTGTCTCAGATTTATTCATAGATATAACATGTCTTTCATGGTATCTAAATTATTCAACGCTCCAGGTGACAGCACCTGTATAAGTTGCACTTCAGTTAACTTTCATTGGGTAAGTTGTGAACTCCAATTATATTATTAAGTCATCCGATGAATGTCATGAACTGGGGTTGCTGTTATGTCAAGAATACTCATGGTTTCCTGTGGTCGCCATATATAAACCTGGGTATAACATGGCGTCTTCGGTGTTATCAACCACACCATCCATATGCTGTTGTTCTTGTAGAACAGCCATTATAAAGTTACAAGGATATGATCATTATTAAGGGCCACAGTATCTCATACCAATATCGAACTGCATATTGCCGAAAGCTAAAATGGCCTCGATAACTTTCTCCCAGCAAAGCTATGCGCATGGATTGGCAGTGACTAAGCTGGTAAATGCCAATAGGAATTTCCTGATAAAATGTTCTTCGGTGATTATTGTCATAGCATTTTTATTTTAGCTTATTAGTCAACTGAAGTCGTGACGTCGTTGCTATGACAGGGACTTCAATACGGTGGGCAAGAAGTGGCAGACTGGTATACATCCACATATAGCAAATGGAGGGATAGCACCCACGATGAAACTATCATCAGTACGGGAGTGTATTCACGCTGAATGAAATACGGCCCGGTGTGCCATCACACATAGTTCCATATGACTGATAGTGCCATCACGCTGAGTGCCATATGGCTGATAGTGCTATCACACTGAATGACATGTGGCTGATAGTGCAATCACATTGAGTGCCATATGGCTGATGGTGCCATTACACTGAGTGCCATATGGCTGATAGTGCCATCAAACTGAGTGCCATATGGCTGATAGTGCCATCACACTGAGTGCCATATGGCTGATAGTGCCATCACACTGAGTGCCATATGGCTGATAGTGCCATCACACTGAGTGTCATATGGCTGATAGTGCTATCACACTGAATAACATATGGCTGATAGAGCCATCACACTGAATGACATATGGCTGATAGTGCCATCACACTGAGTGCCATATGGCTGATATAGCCATCACACTGAGTGTCATATGACTGATAGTGTCATCACACTGAGTACCATATGGCTGATAGTGCCATCACACTGAGTGCCATATGGCTGATAGTGCTATCATACTGAATGACATATAGCATTCTATGTAACACGCCTTAAATCAGCTCTGACAAACGTACTCCTTGCTAGCAGTGAGTCGTCTTTATTGCGTACACATGGCGTTCAAGCATGTGTGTTCAATGTTTAGTTTATAAAATAAATTTCCTGCACACGAGATATAAGTACACCTAGCTCTGGTATGAAGTTGCACCAGAATTGCATACACATATTCCAATAATAAATTCCTCTCTACTAGTGATTGTTGGGTGATACTATCGAGCGGTCTTACGACAGGCAGTTGGGGCTGTTGCAGGTTGCCTAATGTTTGTATGATGTATACCGCAGATGCAATACATGCGGGAAGTTTAGTATATGTCTTATTTTCATGGACTTAATTTCGTTGGGACCAGGGAGCGCTAACTCTGTAAACTACCTCCTGTGTGCTGATTGTGGAAGCGCCGAGTGATGTTCACTTGCGGCTCCAGATATATGACCAAATATACAAATTCAATACACTTTGTTAACCCCGTCGTCAGTATAGCTACATGTCTATTTGCCATTCCATTGTCCCAGCTGAGGTCATATCACTGTTGAAGTAACCTCAACAGGATAAGGTGTTGCTAAGCGTAGCTGTGTAAATGGTGTCATTTTGACAGACACAGTCCATTTCGACAGCAAGTACAGTTGAATGAGTTAGAAGAAGCTCTCTTATCAAATAGAAGTGCTCGCTCCTGAGGATGACGAGGACCTACCCAATCAAGTCAGCTTTACCACTAGACTCTGAACCACACCTGACACTGACGAGGATCTACCTAATCAAGTCAGCGTTACTACTAGACTCCAAACCAAACCGAACCAAAACGATGACCAGGATGGCGTCACTACTAGACTCTGAACCACACCTGACGATGACGAGGATGGCGTCACTACTAGACTCTGAACCACACCTGACGATGACCAGGATGGCGTCACTACTAAACTCTGAACCACACCTGACGTTGGCCATGATGGCGTCACTACTAAACTCTGAACCACACCTGACGATGACTAGAATGGCTTCACTACTAGACTCTGAACCACACCTGACGATGACCAAGATGAAGTCACTACTAAACTCTGAACCACACCTGACGATGACCAGGATGGCGTGACTACTAGACTCTGAACCACACCTGACGATGACCAGGATGAAGTCACTACTAGACTCTGAACCACACCTGACGATGACCAGGATGAAGTCACTACTAGACTCTGAACCACACCTGACGATGACCAGGATGGCGTCACTACTAAACTCTGAACCACACCTGACGATGACCAGGATGGCGTTAGTACTAGACTCTGAACCACACCTGACGATAACCAGGATGGCGTCACTACTAGACTCTGCACCACACCTGACGATGACCAGGATCGCGTCACTACTAGGCTCTGACACAACACATGACGATGACGAGGATGGCGTCACTACTAAACTCTGAACCACACCTGACGATGACCAGGATGGCGTCACTACTAAACTCTGAACCACAACTGACGATGACGAGGATGGCGTCACGACTGGACTCTGAACCACACCTGACGATGACGAGGATGGCGTCACTACTAGACTCTGAACCACATCTTACAATGACCAGGATGGCGTTACCACTAAACTCTGAACCACACCTGACGATGACTAGAATGGCGTCACTACTAGACTCTGAACCACACCTGACGAGGACCAGGATGGCGTCACTACTAGGCTCGGACACAACACCTGACGATGACCAGGATGGCGTCACTACTAGACTCTGAACCACACCTGTCGATGAATGACCAGAATGGCGTTACTACTAGACACTGAACCATTTAAGAAGACGATGACTGTCTGGTAGTGCGTTGACCTGGAACATTAGCGCTTGTTGTTTGATCTATTTGGGGATTCACCAGGTGTAGTTGAGTCCGTACCTTGAAGGAAGGCGAACGAAACATCATAAGCTCAATTCGACGTCTTTACATGATACGTCCCATTCAAGTAAATAAAGTTAATAAGTTGTACGACAATTACTCTACTGTTAACTGTACAGCTGACTTATTTGCGATAAATTTCCGCTACATAAAGGTTTGAATGCAGATGTACATCTCCTAAAGATCACTGCCTGCACCAGCATGTCAAAGATCAGGCAATGGACAGCTGATTGTAACAGAAACTGCATGATCCACGCATATTGTAATGCAAAGTATTATATCGAGTTATAGCAAGAACAACATTTCTATAATTTTAGATGACCTTTAAGTAACAATCATACAAATATCGTAGAGCTATCCCTACCACATTTGGATATATAAGAAATACATTTACAAATTAGAAATGGTCGCAATCGCGTTCGCGCACGCGCGTCAACCCTTGATCTGTCCATAGACGAAACTTTAGGTCAACACAACCGACATTTCGGTACCAAAATGGCAGTTTTTGAGAAGTTGGTTACAGAAATATGTACTTGACAAATCAAAATGAAACATCATTATGTTACAAAACCAAATTAAACATATAAGACAGGTGTGCAATATTCGGATTTATGGATTTAACTCACACGAGATATCCATTTATTGAGAATAGAAAGTTATGCATGTATTGCGTCTGATAACGATATTTGTTTTATTCGCATTGATAATCACGAGGACAGGTCAAGAGACCAAATATATAGGCTTTTGCATGAGACAGTCTGTATAAAAAAGAATCTAGTTGTTATTCACATTAAGGCTCTATCAATATAATATCATTTTGGTTTTTATCATCGAACTTGCTACGTATAGTATGAATATCAACCTGGGTCGTTCTCACTTGCCGAACAGCTTGTGGCGACTGCCGTTTTGATAATATCATGGGAGAGATATGGCCTATTCCTTGTAGGAGTTCAATTTCGCATTAGAGAGCACTTGATTAGGTTTCGGATTTCATATATGATTCACTGTAATTCATTTTTATAACTGTGTTTGAGATTAAGTATGCTAATGATTAAGTTCTTATTTCAGTTATTGAGAGTTATTGAGAGTTATACCGAAAAATGTAATATAATTTTGTGTTTCATTGAGCTTATTTACTGCCTGTCAGCGTTGGCTCTAAGTGCGACCTAAGGATTTTGTTTCGTTTTGAGGTAATAGATGATAATTTTCTAAATAATAGTGTTAAAACTGTAACTAAACGGCCACAGTATAATATTTATTTCATTCCACCACAATGTACGAGATAATATTGTTCAAAATCAATCTGAAAGTCTACGTAAATAAAAGTGAGTGTTTTACTGCTATCTGTGTTTTTATCAAATGTGAACGTATGGTGAAGTCGATGATTGTTTAACACTATTTGGTTACACGCTTGATAATTCAGGATTCAATCATAATTGATTCAGGGTGAATAACGAGTTCTTAACAAGAAATATCCTCATCCATCGAATTGGACTGTACAATTTCATTTCCTATTGTTGACTATTACCTTCTGAATGTTTGGGATCATGGCGAAACCCTTGTTCTCGTAGTTAAGATCGATATCTTTTCCATCCTCTGGAGCAATCGCGAACCTTTGAAAGATCATGGCCGTCAGCATGTGGAGTTCTGACTTGGCAAGAGCTTCGCCCACACAAAAGCGCCTCCCAGTGGAGAACGGCATCCACTCGCTAGGACGAACCATCAACTTACCATTCTCATCTAGGAACCTCTCTGGCTTAAACTCGTGAGGTTCTGGGAATGCAATAGGGTCCATGTGGAGAGACAGGACGTTTGCAAAAACATTTTTCTTGGCAGGAAGAGTGTACCCACCTGAACAGTAATAAAGGACAATTCAATCAATGATGACGCTAAGACCATAATAAAGGCATAATAAGTATCATGAGATGCATATCGCTTATCTATATGAGCACGGCATATCAGCTAACAGTGTCTGTTTTGAAAGATTCTTTCCTGCCTGGACATATTCAACTAACCAACTGATGTCTCGCATGTTGTTCGATGAACAAACAACGGAAAAATAGGGCGGATTCGCATGGCTTCGTGTAGGACAGCTTCAGTGTACGGCAGGTTCTGTTTGTCTGACAGCATGATCGGCCGGTCTCCTGGGTGGGTTAAACACGTGCACAATGTTCCTTGATAGTATTCCTTGAATGGCATCCACTCGATTTTCGGTAGGTAATGCACAAATGATGAAATTTGGAGAAAATCATCAGATGCTTTAAAATGAAACTTACCCACGGCGGAATCAATCTCATCCTGCATCTTGCGTTGTTTGTCTGGGTTAGCCACCATGTACAAAATAACCCATAGGAGAGTATATCTACTTGTGTCCGTAGCAGCTGTTTGGCAGATTCATAAGAGCATCACTACATTATCATGGCAATTGTTGAACTTGCACTCAGCAAAGTCGTTAGAGTGATCTGACAGACCGTGCAATTTTATATAGACAATGGCGAGTTTTAGTGTGAAACAGCTAATAAAAATTACGAATATTGATTTGCATGTACCGAAGAAAAAGTCACTGATGAGCTCAAGAAAATGTTCTTCTGTCACGTGAGCGAGTACTTCTTGATTTCCATCGGAGTCCCTCAATTCGTTCCGTTGCTCAATGACATTGTAAACTAAGTCAGTCACAGCACCTGATACGCAATACAACACACCGAGAGCAATAGACGGCTATTATTTAACAAAACATGACGTGATCATTGCTGCCAATGACACAAGCGCATCCACTTACCTGCATCATAAGTCTGGTTGTGCTCCTCCCAGTGTTTGAGTATGAAATTTTGAAGGGCAGTCATTGATCGCTTTAAAGTGCGTTGTGCGGGTGTGGGCACGAATCGCAAGATAGGGAAAAAATCCGCAGCTAATCCATTGCCGGACACTTCATTAATTGTGTCAATTGTTGCAGTAAGTTGCAGGAATTCTGGGTCTTCTGCATCGTAGCTGAATCATATCCTCCAAAACATATATTTATATAAAATTGGATGCTGAGTGAAGTTTCATATCAAGTTTACGGGCGACCAGTAACAACGTGATAAACTGCTTCATGGTTTTTACCTTGTACCAAATGTGACATTGCAGATGATGTTGTACACCAGGAGGGTCATTGTTGCCAATGGATCCACTGATCCAGTTTCAGATTTTACTGTCAGATATTTTGTTATTACCTCCATAGCATTCTGCAGTTGCTCTTCTAAATACCGTCCACTTGCATATTTTCTGCCAATGCATATTTCTTTATTTTTTATAATCTCACAATGTAGTTTAATACCATGAATAGAGATATAAAACAATCAAACGTCTCTTACCGTACTGAAGCATGCATTATCCGTCTCTGCATGTGCCAAACTGGCCCGAAAGATCCCCCAAAAACATCCTTGCCACCTCGGGTGATAATATCCACTGATAACAATAGACTTAATTGTTGAAATACCAAGACGTTCACTTATATACGGTGCGTTAGAAATCAGCAAACTTATACGATTTGATTAAAATGAGCAAATGTATTAACACGGCTGGGTCCGGATAAAGTATACGTTCGGTCCTAATATATCTTCTAAAATGCGTCATAAGAATGTTAATCAATTACTAGTTCCACATGCTACTACCAACTTTTTGATTTAAGTGTGAGAGACATGCCATCGAGGCTATTCGTGGGATTGACTCCCCTTTAAGTTAGCGGCAGCTCACAGTGATCGCTGAAATTGACTAAACTGCTCTGGACATGTCCGGTTTATATAAGTATCCGTTTAATGAAGGTGTCCGCTATGACAGGGAGGCTTGCATTGCTATAATATACTGACAAGTGTAGGATGATGGTCGGCCTGCGAAATCATTGCCTTTCTGCACAAAAGCTTCCTTGATGATGTCTTTGCCATTGATCATCACCGTGGATTCTGAACCTGCATCTCAGAGCCACGCTTTATGTTAACACTTAACCATACAGGGTTATTTTTTATGTTATATCATTATCCCATGTCTTGCGTTCTGTAGTTGATTGAGTCGCATATTTTGTCTATGCTGTCCAACAAATATATTCCGAAAATGCATCCCATTAATCTCTCGAAATAAACAACAAATATTTGTTCCATACAATTTGCCCTATACCATTGTGTTGCTCGCGATTATTTCAATTATCCTCATTATGCTTCACAAGATATGGATAGCAGCTACCTCAGGATAATTTCTTAAATATTATGCATCTCACCGAAGTAAAAGGTGAAAACATCTCCATACTTCTGTCGCAGACTGTCGAAATACCCGAAGAAGTTGTGACATGACATCAAAGCTGTGACAGAGCAACAGATTGTGACAGGCATAATGAAACACCTTGGACAGTGAGATATTTGCTTTGTTGACTTGTGGGTTGGTTATGATCCCCGATCAGCTTATTTGTTTTGTAAACCATATCCTTAATCAATCATACAAATATATTTCAATATATGAAGTTGACATCATCGTATCTAACAATGCATTTGATAAATCAAAGACCTAAGTAGCTATTTTCAGCTCCGGAAGAGCTGACCTGTTGGCTCCATTTATTCACTAACTTACCAGGCATGTTTCCAGCTATTGGCCAGGGTCGAGGACCAGGGGGCAGCTTGTATTTCTTGGTTGTTAATCGATGGACGACATAAGCAGAGATAAGCAAAGCCGCCCCTGCTACCAGTGAAGTTCTGGTGTTGTCTTCACCAAGGTAGGAAGTCAATTGTTTGAACATGGCTGACATTGTTCCCGTATTACCTGGTACCAGGAACATAATCGAACTGAACGTTTTACACGACATCAATATAATAATATGGGAATAGATCGCATATATAAGAACTTAACATCAAAGGACCATATATTTAAAAACAGTTAACCCAGAAACAATGTTACTTAACGTCATAACAATGACACAGTGCATATACACACTGTTCAGCAGTGCATATACATACACTGTTCAGCAGTGCATATACATACACTCAACTCAGGAGAGGTAAGTAGTCCAATTTCCTCCTGGTTATGTAACACAGTTCCCTGTATTAATCATATTGCTTAGAATGCCAGTTGAGGCAACAACTAACAGGCCAGATTGTATAGCAACACGAGATAAATACATTCGAAGGAACATAAAGTAACAAGTTAGCACGCAGATATAGCGCTCAACTATTCATTGACAGCAGCAGAGCCCCCGTCACTTCATGGGCTGATTACGGTGTTAAGTGGGTCAGACATGTCAGTGATTATGGTGTTAAGTGGGTCAGACATGGTGTTAAGTGGGTCAGACATGTCAGTGATTACGGTGTGAAGTAGGTCAGACATGTCAGTGATAATCAAATAACTTCTTCAACGAGGCATTAGTTTGGCAGATTTCCCGGTATTTAAGTTTCGAGTGGTCCACACTGACATCAAACTTTCTCCCCCAGACTCATCTATGGTATGGTATACGGACTGATCCACGTGTCCTATATATTTATCTGTGTACACACGCTTTGTTACCACTCATAAATTAAATCTCACAAGACTTTTCTTATAATGGCGCTTATAAAAAAATTTGTTACGTTGGACAGTTGCGTTTGTATGTAATGTATGTAATGTATGTAATGTATGTATGTATGTATGTATGTATGTATGTATGTATGTATGTATGTATGTGTATGTATGTATGTATGTATGTATGTATGTATGTATGTATGTATGTATGTATGTATGTATGTGTATGTATGTATGTATGTATGTATGTATGTATGTATGTATGTATGTATGTATGTATGTATGTATGTATGTATGTATGTATGTATGTATGTATGTTTGTTTGTTTGTTTGTTTGTTAGCGCACTTTTTGGCACGCGATACAGGTCGCAATTTTCAAAATTTGTACAAATATGTCTTCCCAAATGGTCGGCCCCATCAATGCGCAGAACCCAGAGGTTTTGTTTTGACCTTGACCGCAAGCTATGGTCACGGTCATCGGAAAAGTGAAAACTAGTATCTCAAATAACTCCTTTAATAATGGTCGGATAGTTATATAATTACATCATTTTGTAGCTCAATCTAATTGCAAACGCTTTCTAAATAAATATATTAGGACATCAAACCAACAGTGTTCCCAAGCGCCCCAGATCGTAAAAATCGTGCTATCGGTCTCAAATGACAACAAAATTTCATGAATATTTTGACCGCTTATAAAAGCGTCAATACATGTCCGATGGTAATAAAAATTGGGTCACATGCTGTCCGTGACCGATTAAGACGCATCCCAAGATTTCATGGATGTCGATGATGTCACTTCCGGTTACGAGAGCCATTATAAGTACTAAATAATAACTTCTCAGTACCATTTACAGAATCCTCTCTTCGAATTGTTAACGGTTTACATATCATTTAATTTTCCTGATCGTGGTCATGATGGTATCATCATCATTGTCACCATCATCATCATAAACATCATCATCGTCATCACCATCTTCCCTGCCGTTCGTAGCATCATCATACATTCAAATGAACTGGCTACCATCATCATTATTATTTTTCTATTGTGCTCATGATGCCATCATCATCACTGTCATCATCATCATCATCATCATCATCACATCATCATCATATCATCATCACCATCATCATCATCATCGTCAAAGCTCTTAATCTTGAAGTTATGAATTTACATCACAATCATCTTGCATCTCTGCATTGTTGGTACTGCATTGTCTTTATCATAATAATGGTGCATGTATTGCAATTATGGTGCATGTGTTGTTGACAGATGATGACAGTATCAGAATTGTAAGCGTTTTTTAAATAAAACTAATTATAAGATTTGAATGACGAGAAGGGTTATGACGATGATAATGATGCTCATGACAATCTTGGTGATGAAGATAATTCTGAAGATAACGTTGATGATTACAATGGTGATGATGATGACTATGATTAAAACATGTCATCGAAGTACGCCAAGTTCCCCCATGTAACCATGGGCCTATTTATGAAGTGTTGATCGATAGACAGACAGTGCGAGGTGCATCCAATCTGCAGGTCTGTTGGTCTGTAACAGAACTACGAGTATCGGCAATTAACCGAAAAAATTTACTTGCATGAAAACATAATCAATAAAACTGATCAATTGTCATCATGTCACGAAAAGTTGATAAAATTTATTTATCACAGTGTTGGTTGTAGAGTAATGAAGTAGGCATGCGAATCAGACAGCCTGCAATATGTTTCCGCGCACAGACACACGAGTTTTAGAACGTCCCTCACTTCTTGAATCTCATTTATTTAACATAGCTCAGAAATAAAGTCTTGGTTTATAAGCGGCTTGAGGGGGGGGGGGGCTTAATATGACTTGAGTGCCATTGGATGGAATGTACGTGGAGGCGACATTAGAAAATGCAAATCGAGACCGACGACTGTGGTGGCGCTCCTTTGACGCTGAACACGATGTTGGTTTGACAACAGCGCGCATGCTGTGATTGACTCGAACCGCAGCCTCACGTATTTTCAGCAATATTCTATGTTTAATCCACTCAGTTTGATATTATTTGTACTCACAGGTTATTTTGGCGGCTTGACAATGTTCTTTGGATTACTTGGCAGGTGAAAATGGGTCTTTGATGACAGCCCTGGTAACTTTTGTACAGTACGTGCGCGTACAAACCCTTACTGGAGAAAAGGAGAACCTTTTGCAGTTCAAGGCTCTCTCCGTCCCGTTTAGTTTAATGCTCTTACCGCATTTATAGTCATGAGCTAGTTGCAACATTGACACAATATCAGGTTGACTCGGATATTTATACTCATGAGCTGTCAAACAGCCCGATCTGCGATTTGTTGTTGCGCTGTATGCCATGGTCAAATACTAAGGCACGCGCGGCCTCGTCAGCCAGACTCACCGGCTGGCGGGGTTACTCCACTCAAATCCTGTCAAATATTTTCGCCCTTACATTTGTTGTCTACGGTCATTAATGTGTTCGATCTAGTTGATCTGTGACATTTAGTAAACCATCGAGCATGGGAAGGCGATTTGTCAAGGTATCATTTAGTTATACGGCAGTACAATCACTTTCGCGCAATCCATTGTCACATTTACCTCGTTGTTTGAAGTGAAGTTTTATTTCATTTATCGTTCAGTCACCGATGACATCACTAGCGGCATTTTTCTGTAGTTAAAGCAGCACGTGGGAGATTATTAAAGTATGACTGAGCCCACTTACGACTGGCTGGCCGTGTGTGAGTCATACCAGATACAGCCCTTCAGGACGTCTACGTGGATTGAATCCAACGAAAAGCAAAAATCCACAATTCTATTAATATATCTTCAACGCATAAAATCTGGCGAGTTATTTTGCTTTTTATCATGAGTGATGGAGTAAACACTTAACATGTCGAATGCCACCCAACTGTATGAAAAGTGTGCATACAACCAAATATTCACCTCAAAAGCTTTGTCACAGCTCTGTTTAATGAATTAACTGTAAGCAGAACTTATTTGACACCTTTCTTGAGAGAAGTAGTTGTAAGTTTTAAACCACGATGCATAATTTATGCCCTCCCACAGGGCTAATCAAGTTTGAATCCGAACTTTCAATGCCAGAAAATGAAATGTGGCTGTGTCAGTTGGGGCATGGCCTGAGACGATGAGCCGTCTACATATATGCCTTGGTGACCATACATACATACAGATACATACATGAGTCATACATACATACATACATACATACATACATACATACATACATACATGACGACATACATACATAACTGTACATACATACATACATACATACATACATACACAAACACACATACATACATACATAACCACATATACGCCGAGGTTGACAGACTTGATACACGCAGCTCTACATACATACATACATACATACATACATACAGCAACATACAACATACATACATACACATACATACATAGCTTTCTTGATAGATGTACATACATACATACATACATACATACATACATACATACATACATACATACATACATACATACATACATACATACATACATACGTACATACATACATAAGAGGCGAAATACATACATACATACTTTTACCCCAAACAGTGGACAACGCTTGATATTTCGGCATCGATACAAAGAGCACACAATTGACTTTACCAAAACGGTGGACATCGCTTCATGATTTCGGATATGATTTGTAGAAGGCATTGTTTATGTAACCTCGTGGATGAATAGTAAGCTTTGGGACCTACGCACGGAATTTGTTAACAGACTCTTGATATATGTTGTTTTCTAAACTCATGGGAGCATTCTACAACTCATCTGACAAATCTGCCCACTATCAAGGTTGACAATAGAAAATCATGATTGCCGTGATATACCAATAATCATTGGCAGCGCTCATGGCGGTCATTGCAGTTGAACAACTGACTTTCCTGATCTGTAACGTTGTGCTGATAAGCCGTCCTGAGTGGTCTACATGATATGGCGATACAAGTGGCAGGTAAGAATACTCTCTGTATCAGGGTCCAGATGTGTACTGCACAAACAAAAGGCTCTCACTATGACAAACGATGGCTTGTCATATAAGGTGGCGTTCCCGGAATCGATCGAGCTCAAACACTGGCATAACAACCACCAGCGTTATAAGCAAACACATTGCAGCTTTGATAAGTGTTCACTCAAGAATCCACTCGAGAACATATGTTAAGACGCCACCAGTGAGCCGCGCGTTGCTTAGTCATAGCGTGTCTTACAATCATCAAGATCGCATCGACCAATCAGATGACTTCAACAGCCGCCGAGCCCAGACACATTGGATCAACAGTCCCATGTGTTTTGTTGATTTTACGGTATCACACTTGATGACGGGTGTGTATTTCATGTCATTTCAAAATCACATTATAGGGCAGCGATAAACTATTTGATGAAAGATAGTGGATAATAATTGGTGCGGACGTTGTGAGAGACGAACTGTTTTCGATAGGTCTTCCCCAGACTGGGAAATTTATCATGTTTACATTTAGAAATTATTGTTTTTTTGTAATCTTTAAGCATAATGTGCGACGTGTGTTTGCACTACAAGTACAAAGAAAATCCAACAGGCTTTTTGTGCAAACTGTTCTAATGATAACCCTTTTAATCGACACATTTTGCGTGATTGTTCTATTCTCCACTTGTACCAACCATCATTGATAATAACTTTATGTAATACGAGTACAAAACGGAATGTCTCGTTCATCAGCGTTGAATCACTGGATTACTGTTATTGTTGCGAGATCCGAGCGTAATCATTAATTGATGATGGCGAACATTTACACATAAATGTCAGATGGATGTACACGTATATAATTGTTGTTACATTCCGAGCATCGGGCTCGGTTTCTAGTCACATTGCTGAGAACAGGACGAGGAAGTGTGTGCTTTATGATATCCACGTTATGATGTGCATAGATACATATTCATCAACAGTTATAGATAATGGATTTTTTGACTTTTACCCTTATACAGCAAAGCATTGAATGCCAAAACTGTTTCAGTAAATATTAGATGTGCTAACAAAATGACACTGCTAATGACAACCACCGAAACGGAATCAATGCAGTACAAGTGAAGAAGGCTTAAGCAATCTAGAATGCATCATCACTTTGTGCTATTCATAAAGACATCCGTGCGGATATGTTTTGCTCTGTTGAAATCATAAGCGCTTCATCATCTGTGAGCTCACGGATCAACCATAAATACTTCGCTTGTTTCCCCCCATCCCCCCGGTATGATTTGCATATAATTTATTAGATGGCGCATTTTCCATGTTGGCGATTATCTAATAAAAGTTCTTCTGTGTTTTTACCTTAACAGGAAAGGATACAATGGATATGTCTGTTGCCAGGTAATATGGTAATATGTTGATTTGCAAAATTATAAAAATCTATTCGTTTGTCAATATTGCATCCTAGTTAAAATGTTAGTCTAATAATCAAGGGTTCCTTTCCTAAATTATCACTTTCGATCCCGCCACGAAGATGAATGAATACGACTGAAGACGGTGATGATGAGACGGCGATGAGGAGACAGTGATGAAGAGACGGTGGTGATGAGACGGTGATGATGAGACGGTGATGATGAGACGGTGGTGATGAGATGGTGATGATGAGACAGTGGTGATGAGGCGGTGGTGATGAGACGGTGATGATGAGACGGTGATGATAAGACGGGGATGATGAGACGGTGATTATGAGACGGTGATGATAAGACAGGGATGATGAGACGGTGATGAGGAGACGGTGATGATGAGACGGTGACTTTGATGCAGACGGGGATGATATGAGACGGTGATGATGGGACGGTGATGATGAGACGCGTGATGATAAGACTGAGATGATCAGATGGATAGATAGAACAACCAAACAGAGATCGCGTTATTGATTCTACACACCACAACAATCGCCGATGGACGAAGCTCTCGCGATGTACGTGATTCATTTTATTTGTTTTTCAGCAATGAGCTCTCTTATCGAAGCTAAAAAAATTAAATGTTTTTAATCACACAACACATGCTGTACCACTGCCTAACTTTATCTAGTATTTACACCTTCTGACCTCGGGTAGCGTCGCTAAAATGGTTTTTGATTTTTTATTTTAATATTTCACGTATTTGTACTTAGATGATAGAATAAGCAAAACTCATCACCTTATTGAACTTCTCACACCACTTCGATGGACGTCATTCACCACATCAATAAACAACGCTCATCACCTTATTGAACTTGCCTCACCACTAAAGAATATCCCAATTCACCGTACACATCTAATGCACCCCCACTTTCATAAACCACAGTCATCATATCAATGCAATTATCTCGCAATATCATTGTCTTTCTCCTACCATATCCATGATTCAGGCAAAGCCCCCACGTGGTTTTAAGAGACGCTATGACAAGACGCTATGACAATAGCGCTCCGGCTAGCAGGTGGCGTCTTCACATATTTCCTCTGTCGAAAGGCTTGAATGAGCTCTCTTATCGAAGCTATAAACTCTTTGATGTCCATGCATTGTTTTTGGCACACTTTGAATAAAAACATAAATCAACACATGCCGTACCATTGGTTAACATTTCCTAGTATTTACACCTTCTGACCTCGGGTTTAGCGTCGCAAGAATGATATTTTATTTTATATTTCACCTATTTGTACTTAGATGATAGAATAAGCAAATCTCATCACCGTATTGAACATCACTCAACACATAGATAAACAATACTCATCACCTTATTGAACTTCATCCCCTCCTTGTATAGATGTCATTCACCACACAATAATCAACACTCATCACCTTACTGAACTTGCCTCACCACTAAAGAATAACTAAATTCACAATACCCATCTAATGCACCCCCTCTTTCATAAACCACAGTCATCATATCAATGCAATTCTCTTGCTATATCATTGACTTTCTCTCACCATATCCATGATTCATGCAAAGCCCCCACCAACTAACTGCCACACCACTTGGAACCTTATTTACCACATTCATGAACCTTACACATCGCGAAACTCACTTATCACGAAACTCACTCATCATGAGTCTTCCCAATCATGTACCTCACTCATCATGAGCCTCAATCATCATTAAGCACCATTCATCATAAACCTCACTGATCATAAATCTTACTCTATATGAACCACACTCAGCATGAACCTCACTCATCATGAACCTCACACACCATGGACCTCACTCAACATAAAAAAACTCACTCAATATGAACCTCACTCAACATAAACCTCACTCAATATGAACCTTATTCATCATAACCTCACCATTCATGAACCTCACTCACCATGAATCTACGTCATCATGAACCTTGCTCACCATAAACCCCACTCAACATGAACCTCACTAATCATGAACCTCACTAATCATGAACCTCACTCATCATAACCTCACTAATCATGATCATTACTCACCATGAACCTCAGTCAACATAAATATTATGAATATCATTCATCATAACCTCACCACTCACGAACCTCTCTCAAAATGAACCTCACTAATAATAAACCTCACTCAACATGAACATCAAACTACTGCTGGCATAAAACTCACCAACCAAGTCAATCGACTTCACTCTGACCAGCCTTCACCACTCTGACCTCACCTTAATAAACTGACCAGCCTTCACTACTCTGACCTCATCTTAATAAACTGACCAGCCTTCAACATCCTCACTTCATCTTAATAACTGACCAGCCTTCAACACCCTGACCTCATCCTAATATACTGACCAGCCTTCAACACTCTGACCTCATCTTAATCAACTGACTCACCTTCAACATCCTGACCCTTAGCAGTGTTCTGCTGTTTTGTGTTGTATTCATTAAGCAGAATAATAAGATGAAAACCGTCACACAGAGCGTAGAATAAAAATTCGTTGCATTAAAGAAATCTGTCGCTGCTCTTTGAAACATTGAATAAAACGGTCGGGCGACTTTTGATGCATTCATATCAATTGGGGAAAATATTACATTTCGAAACATTACGAATATCAACAAATTGTAATAAAAGAAAACTAGTCACTTGGAAATTGTGATGTGTTGATAAAAATCAGCTAATTTGATCCGACTGGCATATTGGAACTAATTGATGACGAGTTTCTGCGCATATATTAACAACTGATCCACAATTGGAATTAATAATATTTTCACTTTGTCCATTTTAATTAATCGGCAGATATAAACGTCAGTTTTACTTCTGCAAAAAAACTTTCTCTAGAAGTAGGGAATCTATAATAGCAACAAGTGAAAATATCACACCATCGTCTGGTTTTGTACTAACGTCATCACATATGAAACGTTAACGGATCGAAATCGGGTAGCCCGTTGCTTCTAGGACAGCAGACACACGACCCAAATCAGTACCACACATATAGACTAGTCGAATATTGCTTTCTAGCAAGCAGAATATATCATCATCCAGAATTCAGACGCCGATGTCGGTGACACTTTGACCCGCACCGCATCGATATGGCCTTACATTCACCTAAAGACTGGCATTATTGCGATGAGAAAACCAGCTGGTTCCGTGGTCAGCTTGTTGTAAGATGCTGCTGGTTCATTGGACTTGGTAGAGGATATGGTACCATACAAGGAGCCGACTATCTTGAAGATGAAGCGCGATAATGCTACTATGCCCTTCATCAACCAGCGCCCTGATGAATTACGGCACTAAGCTCTTAACAAGCGCTCCATCAAGCGCCGCCCTATTGGAGTGCGGTGCCTGGCAGCTACCGACCCGTCCATCAGCCGACAATGAATCAAGCCTTGTCAATGTCACCCCAATCAGCATTTTACAAGGCAACTAAGGAATTGTGTACATTGCTGATATGTCACCAAGTTTTATATCTGGTAAGATCATTCGTCCTGACACTTGTTGTATGAACATATGACGTGGAATAAAACTACGCATGCCATGTCGTGTGCGTGTGTGGGTTTAATAATGTATTCGGTCGTTTCATAAAAAAACGACGAAGAACATGTGTTTTCTGTATGTTTGCCTTTGCGTGCGGACTTCATCTGTCATAACAGCCTTTTTGGTGATGTACATTCACCTGGTATGAGGGAAATGGCGTATGATGTTTTATTGAATGTCTTTAGATGTCATCATCACCAAACAACATGATAAATAAAAACAGCTAGTAATTTTCTTTGTGGGTGTTAGTTTGTTTTTGTACACTCTACAACTCGCCGGATCCTACCTCGTCTAAACCTTCCCGGCAATACAGCCATGTGCACCAGCGAGAATGCGGAATCGGGGAAAGCGCGACTGTTCTAATAACGCTTATGAAGACCGTCTCCCTCACGTTCGGGGTGCCACCAATGGCTGATACCGGTGGAACTATAGTCGATATACAATGTATTACTAGCCACCAATACAATTAATTTGTCGTGAACTTTAAAATATTACCCTCAGCCGAAAGAGTATGCCACAATTGTGACACACAGTTACAATATGTGCGCTGGAACCGCCACATTATGATCTTAGCTTCAGTTATGCCCAGACATCGCTTTAAAAGCAGCTTTTCGGCATGTTAGAAATAACTTCCTGTGGAAGTGTAATCTAAGCTGAGAATGCTCACGCGTAGCACACATTGCGACTCATTGATAACTCTCTTTATCACCATTAAAACTTCCCTATTGTCAATTCACGGGTCCTTGATTGCTAGTCATTTATTCTACTGAGACAGCAAATGTACACTTCATCTTCACAGAATCATAGGATATTTTCATGCATCATTCAATCAGCCATTTGATGTAATATATTCAGTCGCTATTCTTGTTTTAGAAAAGAAGTTAGTATAGAGGAACACGCCAAAGCCATCGCAGGAAGGAATTCACGTACTATCGTGATATTGCAAAGAAAAACCCTTGGTGTGTAGGCTAATGATATTTTGATGGTGACCTCATTTATATCCATTATTGCATTTTGAGATATTGTTTGACGATATTCAGCGCATTAGTCACGACGTATGGGCAATTTGATAGCCTTCGTGTTTGATACACAGCAGGTGCCATTGGGTCAAATCTTATTATTCGTTACATTTTTATATCAGCTTCAACAAAAGATTTGTGAAGACAACTGTCATCGTTATCCATCAAAAATGCTTGGTTTCTCTGAAGTTTCTTACATAGCAGATGCTCGAAGGTTTGTTGGAAAGGTCGAGTGACAATCATGTGCTCATAATTACCCTCTGTATTCTTTGACCGTTTTTGTTATACAGTACAAACACACAGTTTTACAATAACACATTAACACCAGCTTGAATTACATGACGCATATATATCAATGTCAGGAAAGCATAGCGCCATGGGGAGCCACGTGCCGTACACATCATACATAACACACCAGCTTGAATTACATGACGCATATATATATATCAATATCAGGAAAGCATGCGCCACCTGGTATCTTGGGGAGCCACGTGCCGGGGGATATATGTACATATATATATATACATATACATATACACACACATATCACACACACATATACACATGTTTATATATATATATATATATATATATATACACACATATATACACATACACATATATATATATACACATACATATATATATATATATATATATATATATATATATATATATATATATGCTATATATATATATATATATATATATGTATATATATATATATATATATATATATATATATATATATATATATATATATATATATATATATATATATATATATATATATATATATGAAAATATTAATCGTATTGGTAAAAATGATGAAAACCATTTTCATTGCAGCGCTATCGAAAATTGTGGAAACATAATTGAAGAGTCCACTCGTTCGTATACGCTATTTGCCTCGCCTACTTTTATGTGTCAATTTGCCATGGCTGATTGTTGGGTATCTACAGAGTTAGGAAGAACAGTTCCATCCAATCGTCGAAATAGACCTACCAAGTTTTGTCTGAAGCGTGGCACACACAACGTGTATATGACGAAATTGGCGGATGAGTTGACAATCATTGCACACGCCGTGATGGGAATGATAAGGTAGTATGGCTTGCCACAAGTGAATAAACTCTCTTCTTGTGCAGCGGCAATAATTCTGCGGATTGGGTTGAATAACTGACATGTAATGAATACAATGACGACAACGACCAGTGATAGCGTCAGGTCCTCTCTGGCTGACTTGCTGGTCTGCTGTGACATCATCGATTTGCGCTTCTTCTTTAGTTCGGCCAGAGCTTGGACAAGTTTGATCGTGAAGTAAATGAGAGAAACAACAGGTATGACGTACATGAGCGAGTTATATAAAACCACTTTGTACAGATAATTGTACACGGGATGCTCAACCAGAGCCGTGAATCTGAGCTTTATGCCGGATTCATCCTGGAAAAGTTTGGCCTCAAAGAATCTGGGGATGTTGAACACGACAATGAAACAGGAAGTGAGGGCTAGATGGATCTTGGTTCGACGGAGAGGCGTGGCTTGGTTGGTCAGCGGCTTACACACGGCTAGATAACGGTACCAAGTGACAATGACCGTGAACCAAGTCGTCGTCATGTGGCAAACAATGACGACGGGTTGCAGGTAGGCAGTCGCTATCATTTTCATCTCCCTGAACATCAAACTCACCTTGATTCCCAGGTAGTCCATGGCAAACGAGTAAGTCAAAGGGACCATGAAGATGAGGAGGAGGATGTCAGCGACAGCGAGGCAGCGGAGAAGGAACACCGTGGCCGAGAGTTTCTTCTCCATCTTGAGAACTTTGAGAGCCAGCAAATTGCCCACCAAACCAATCACTGTCAAAGGCGTGTCCATCAAGGTGTAGATGTAGAAGTAGAGGGCGCTTTGGGGACAGAACTGAGCTTGTCTGTTTGGTGGTAGCGCTGTCACTTCGTCGGCAGCTGTGATATCAGTTATCGGAGTCTCCATGTCTTCTCTTTGGCCTGAATGTGGTTCTAGAACTCAATATAACAGAGTAGATGAGTGATTAGTGTCGCTCGCTTGAGTATGAGATCCGCGCACAGCATCTTTAAGTAGCCGTGCTTAATGACGGCAGTCTCTGCCTCCACCAATCAGCTTCCGACTGAACAGATACGCAACCCCCATGCCAAAGGAGGCGGTTGTGTAGGTAAAGCAGGTTACATGTATGTAATGAAACGGGCTGTATTACAGTTGCAGACAGACAGGTAGCTCTTCACACATGTCTGCCTGCGGGGGATAATTCTTCGGTGATGATGAGACACTGTATGTCTGCCTGACGGGGATGATGAGACGGGGGTGGTGATGAGACGGTGATGATGAGACGGTGATGATAAGACGGTGATGATGATGATGAGACGGTGATGATGATGAGTCGGTGATGATGAGACGGTGATGATGATGATAAGACGGGATGATGATGAGACGGCGGATGATGACGGTGATGATGAGACGGTGATGATGAGACTGGTGATGATCAGATGGAGTGGATGATCAGAAACAATCAAACAGAGATCGCGTTATGATTACACAACAATCGCCGATGGACGAAGCTCTCGCGATGTACGTGATGCATTGTTTTCAGCACACTTTGAATTAAAACATAAATCAACACATACTGTACCACTGCTTAACTTTATCTAGTATTACACCTTCTGACCTCGGGTTTAGCGTCGCTAAAATGGTTTTTGATTTAATATTTCACGTATTTGTACTTAGATGATAGAATAAGCAAAACTCATCACCGTATTGAACTTCTCACACCACACTTCGATGGACGTCATCACCACCACATCAATAATCAACGCTCATCACCTTATTGAACTTGCCTCACCACTAAAGAATATCCCAATTCACCGTACACATCTAATGCACCCCCCCCACTTTCATAAACCACAGTCATCATCATCAATGCAATTATCTCGCAATATCATCTGTCTTTCTCCTACCATATCCATGATTCAGGCAAAGCCCCCACGTGGTTTTAAGAGACGCTATGACAAGACGCTATGACAATAGCGCTCCGGCTAGCAGGTGGCGTCTTCACATATTTCCTCTGGCGAAGGCTTGAATGAGCTCTCTTATCGAAGCTATAAACTCTTTGATGTCCATGCATTGTTTTTGGCACACTTTGAATAAAAACATAAATCAACACATGCCGTACCATTGGTTAACATTTCCTAGTATTTACACCTTCTGACCTCGGGTTTAGCGTCGCAAGAATGATTTTTTATTTTATATTTCACGTATTTGTACTTAGATGATAGAATAAGCAAAACTCATCACCGTATTGAACATCACTCAACACATAGATAAACAATACTCATCACCGTATTGAACTTCTCCCCCCCCCCCCCCTTGTATAGATGTCATTCACCACACAATAATCAACACTCATCACCTTACTGAACTTGCCTCACCACACTAAAAAGAATAACTAAATTCACCATACCCATCTAATGCACCCCGTCTTTCATAAACCACAGTCATCATATCAATGCAATTCTCTTGCTATATCATTGACTTTCTCTCACCATATCCATGATTCATGCAAAGCCCCCACCAACTAACTGCCACACCACTTGGAACCTTATTTACCACATTCATGAACCTTACACATCGCGAAACTCACTTATCACGAAACTCACTCATCATGAGTCTTCCCAATCATGTACCTCACTCATCATGAGCCTCAATCATCATTAAGCACCATTCATCATAAACCTCACTGATCATAAATCTTACTCTATATGAACCACACTCAGCATGAACCTCACTCATCATGAACCTCACACACCATGGACCTCACTCAACATGAAACTCACTCAATATGAACCTCACTCAACATAAACCTCACTCAATATGAACCTTATTCATCATAACCTCACCATTCATGAACCTCACTCACTATGAATCTACGTCATCATGAACCTTGCTCACCATAAACCCCACTCAACATGAACCTCACTAATCATGAACCTCACTAATCATGAACCTCACTCATCATAACCTCACTAATCATGATCATTACTCACCATGAACCTCAGTCAACATAAATATTATGAATATCATTCATCATAACCTCACCACTCACGAACCTCTCTCAAAATGAACCTCACTAATAATAAACCTCACTCAACATGAACATCAAACTACTGCTGGCATAAAACTCACCAACCAAGTCAATCGACTTCACTCTGACCAGCCTTCACCACTCTGACCTCACCTTAATAAACTGACCAGCCTTCACTACTCTGACCTCATCTTAATAAACTGACCAGCCTTCAACATCCTCACTTCATCTTAATAACTGACCAGCCTTCAACACCCTGACCTCATCCTAATATACTGACCAGCCTTCAACACTCTGACCTCATCTT
>CM067353.1:89668904-89680286 GCA_034190875.2 Urechis unicinctus
TGATTACACAACAATCGCCGATGGACGAAGCTCTCGCGATGTACGTGATGCATTGTTTTCAGCACACTTTGAATTAAAACATAAATCAACACATACTGTACCACTGCTTAACTTTATCTAGTATTTACACCTTCTGACCTCGGGTTTAGCGTCGCTAAAATGGTTTTTGATTTAATATTTCACGTATTTGTACTTAGATGATAGAATAAGCAAAACTCATCACCGTATTGAACTTCTCACACCACTTCGATGGACGTCATTCACCACATCAATAATCAACGCTCATCACCTTATTGAACTTGCCTCACCACTAAAGAATATCCCAATTCACCGTACACATCTAATGCACCCCCACTTTCATAAACCACAGTCATCATATCAATGCAATTATCTCGCAATATCATTGTCTTTCTCCTACCATATCCATGATTCAGGCAAAGCCCCCACGTGGTTTTAAGAGACGCTATGACAAGACGCTATGACAATAGCGCTCCGGCTAGCAGGTGGCGTCTTCACATATTTCCTCTGGCGAAAGGCTTGAATGAGCTCTCTTATCGAAGCTATAAACTCTTTGATGTCCATGCATTGTTTTTGGCACACTTTGAATAAAAACATAAATCAACACATGCCGTACCATTGGTTAACATTTCCTAGTATTTACACCTTCTGACCTCGGGTTTAGCGTCGCAAGAATGATTTTTTATTTTATATTTCACGTATTTGTACTTAGATGATAGAATAAGCAAAACTCATCACCGTATTGAACATCACTCAACACATAGATAAACAATACTCATCACCGTATTGAGCTTCCCCCCCCCCCCCTTGTATAGATGTCATTCACCACACAATAATCAACACTCATCACCTTACTGAACTTGCCTCACCACTAAAGAATAACTAAATTCACAATACCCATCTAATGCGCCCCCTCTTTCATAAACCACAGTCATCATATCAATGCAATTCTCTTGCTATATCATTGACTTTCTCTCACCATATCCATGATTCATGCAAAGCCCCCACCAACTAACTGCCACACCACTTGGAACCTTATTTACCACATTCATGAACCTTACACATCGCGAAACTCACTTATCACGAAACTCACTCATCATGAGTCTTCCCAATCATGAGCCTCAATCATCATTAAGCACCATTCATCATAAACCTCACTTATCATAAATCTTACTCTATATGAACCAAACTCAGCATGAACCTCACTCATCATGAACCTCACACACCATGGACCTCACTCAACATGAAACTCACTCAATATGAACCACACTCAACATAAACCTCACTCAATATGAACCTTATTCATCATAACCTCACCATTCATGAACCTCACTCACTATGAATCTACGTCATCATGAACCTTGCTCACCATAAACCCCACTCAACATGAACCTCACTAATCATGAACCTCACTAATCATGAACCTCACTCATCATAACCTCACTAATCATGATCATTACTCACCATGAACCTCAGTCAACATAAATATTATGAATATCATTCATCATAACCTCACCACTCACGAACCTCTCTCAAAATGAACCTCACTAATAATAAACCTCACTCAACATGAACATCAAACTACTGCTGGCATAAAACTCACCAACCAAGTCAATCGACTTCACTCTGACCAGCCTTCACCACTCTGACCTCACCTTAATAAACTGACCAGCCTTCACTACTCTGACCTCATCTTAATAAACTGACCAGCCTTCAACATCCTCACTTCATCTTAATAACTGACCAGCCTTCAACACCCTGACCTCATCCTAATATACTGACCAGCCTTCAACACTCTGACCTCATCTTAATCAACTGACTCACCTTCAACATCCTGACCCTTAGCAGTGTTCTGCTGTTTTGTGCTGTATTCATTAAGCAGAATAATAAGATGAAAACCGTCACACAGAGCGTAGAATAAAAATTCGTTGCATTAAAGAAATCTGTCGCTGCTCTTTGAAACATTGAATAAAACGGTCGGGCGACTTTTGATGCATTCATATCAATTTGGGAAAATATTACATTTCGAAACATTACGAATATCAACAAATTGTAATAAAAGAAAACTAGTCACTTGGAAATTGTGATGTGTTGATAAAAATCAGCTAATTTGATCCGACTGGCATATTGGAACTAATTGATGACGAGTTTCTGCGCATATATTAACAACTGATCCACAATTGGAATTAATAATATTTTCACTTTGTCCATTTTAATTAATCGGCAGATATAAACGTCAGTTTTACTTCTGCAAAAAAACTTTCTCTAGAAGTAGGGAATCTATAATAGCAACAAGTGAAAATATCACAGCATCGTCTGGTTTTGTACTAACGTCATTACATATGAAACGTTAACGGATCGAAATCGGGTAGCCCGTTGCTTCTAGGACAGCAGACACACGACCCAAATCAGTACCACACATATAGACTAGTCGAATATATCATCATCCAAAATTCAGACGCCGATGTCGGTGACACTTTGACCCGCATCGCATCACTATGGCCTTACATTCACCTAAAGACTGGCATTATTGCGATGAGAAAACCAGCTGGTTCCGTGGTCAGCTTGTTGTAAGATGCTGCTGGTTCATTGGACTTGGTAGAGGATATGGTACCATACAAGGAGCCGACTATCTTGAAGATGAAGCGCGATAATGCTACTATGCCCTTCATCAACCAGCGCCCTGATGAATTACGGCACTAAGCTCTTAACAAGCGCTCCATCAAGCGCCGCCCTATTGGAGTGCGGTGCCTGGCAGCTACCGACCCGTCCATCAGCCGACAATTAGTCAAGACTTGTCAATGTCACCCCAATCAGCATTTTACAAGGCAACTAAGGAATTGTGTACATTCCGGATATGTCACCAAGTTTTATATCTTGTAAGATCATTCGTCCTGACACTTGTTGTATGAACATATGACGTGGAATAAAACTACGCATGCCATGTCGTGTGCGTGTGTGGGTTTAATAATGTATTTGGTCGTTTCATAAAAAACGACGAAGAACATGTGTTTTCTGTATGTTTGCCTTTGCGTGCGGACTTCATCTGTCATAACAGCCTTTTTGGTGATGTACATTCACCTGGTATGAGGGAAATAGTGTATGAGTTGTATTGAATGTCTTTAGATGTCATCACCAAACAACATGATAAAATAAAAACAGCTAGTAATTTTCTTTGTGGGTGTTAGTTTGTTTTTGTACACTCTACAACTCGCCGGATCCTACCTCGTCTAAACCTTCCCGGCAATAATACAGCCATGTGCACCAGCGAGAATGCGGAATCGGGGAAAGCGCGACTGTTCTAATGACGCTTATGAAGACCGTCTCCCTCACGTTCGGGGTGCCACCAATGGCTGATACCGGTGGAACTATAGTCGATATACAATCATTATTACTATTACTACCAATACAATTAATTTGTCGTGAACTTTAAAATATTACCCTCAGCCGAAAGAGTATGCCACAATTGTGACACACAGTTACAATATGTGCGCTGGAACCGCCACATTGAGATCTTAGCTTCAGTTATGCCCAGACATCGCTTTAAGAGCAGCTTTTCGGCATGTTAGAAATAACTTCCTGTGGAAGTGTAATCTAAGCTGAGAATGCTCACGCGTAGCACACATTGCGACTCATTGATAACTCTCTTTATCACCATTAAAACTTCCCTATTGTCAATTCACGGGTCCTTGATTGCTAGTCATTTATTCTACTGAGACAGCAAATGTACACTTCATCTTCACAGAATCATAGGATATTTTCATGCATCATTCAATCAGCCATTTGATGTAATATATTCAGTCGCTATTCTTGGTTTAGAAAAGAAGTTAGTATAGAGGAACACGCCAAAGCCATCGCAGGAAGGAATTCACGTACTATCGTGATATTGCAAAGAAAAACCCTTGGTGTGTTGATATCTCTGAAACGGCTGTATTTACGGACATGAAATTTTGTCAGTATATAGAACTTGGCCTCGTGATAATGATTGTAACAGTATTTTTAGCATTCACAGTAACAAAAAACAGCAAAAAGGACAATTAGTTTCAAGGTTTTCTACTGCAGCAGCTTAGCAGCAGGCTAACAGCAGTTCGTGTTTAAGTAGGCCAGATCTTACGTAATCGACCAAAGGCCTTGGCTGGGATTGCATTGACTTGGGTAGGCGGGGGTCATGTCAAAACAGGCTTAAACCTTACGTAATCAATCAGCGGCAGCATTCATCGCTTTCGCCGTGTATTGACTGGGTTTAGGGGTCATGTCAAAACATCTAAGCGGCAGCAGCTTGTGAACTTACCTTGTGCGCGGTAGTACCAGCAATTATAAGTCGTGTATACCATGAAGATGATGGAGGAGGACATGTGCACTGGCGAACACCGTGGCCGAGAGTTGCAATCAATCTTGGGTATATATGACGCAGCAACACGCATACACGCCAATAAGGATATTCTAGAAGTATTCTTGATATAATATGATAATATATATGCCCACCAATATCATATCAAAGGCGTGTCCATCAAGGTGTATATGTAGAAGTAGAGGGCGCTTTGGGGACAGAACTGAGCTTGTCTGTTTGGTGGTAGCGCTGTCATTCGTCGGCAGCTGTGATTCAGTTATCGGAGTCTCCATGTCTTCTCTTTGGCCTGAATGTGGTTCTAGAACTCAATATAACAGAGTAGATGAGTGATTAGTGTCGCTCGCTTGAGTATGAGATCCACGCACAGCATCTTTAAGTAGCCGTGCTTAATGACGGCAGTCTCTGCCTCCACCAATCAGCTTCCGACTGAACAGATACGCAACCCCCATGTCAAAGGAGGCGGTTGTGTAGGTAAAGCAGGTTACATGTATGTAATGAAACGGGCTGTATTACAGTTGCAGACAGACAGGTAGCTCTTCACACACTGTATGTCTGCCTGCGGGGATGATGAGACGGTGGTGATGAGGCGGTGATGATGAGACGGTGATGATAAGACGGTGATGATGAGACGGTGATGATGAGACGGTGATGATAAGACGGGGATGATCAGACGGGGATGATAAGACGGGGATGATGAGGCGGTGATGATGAGGCGGTGATGATGAGACGGTGGTGATGAGCGGTGATGATGAGACGGTGATGATAAGACGGTGATGATGAGACGGTGATGATGAGACGGTGATGATGAGACGGGAATGATAAGACGGTGATGATGAGACGGTGATGATGAGACGGTGATGATGAGACGGTGATGATGAGACTGGGATGATCAGATGGATAGAACAACCAAACAGAGATCGCGTTATGATTACACAACAATCGCCGATGGACGAAGCTCTCGCGATGTACGTGATGCATTGTTTTCAGCACACTTTGAATTAAAACATAAATCAACACATACTGTACCACTGCTTAACTTTATCTAGTATTTACACCTTCTGACCTCGGGTTTAGCGTCGCTAAAATGGTTTTTGATTTAATATTTCACGTATTTGTACTAAGATGATAGAATAAGCAAAACTCATCACCGTATTGAATTTCTCACACCACTTCGATGGACGTCATTCACCACATCAATAATCAACGCTCATCACCTTATTGAACTTGCCTCACCACTAAAGAATAACTAAATTCACAATACCCATCTAATGCACCCCCTCTTTCATAAACCACAGTCATCATATCAATGCAATTATCTCGCAATATCATTGTCTTTCTCCTACCATATCCATGATTCAGGCAAAGCCCCCACGTGGTTTTAAGAGACGCCATGACAAGACGCTATGACAATAGCGCTCCGGCTAGCAGGTGGCGTCTTCACATATTTCCTCTGGCGAAAGGCTTGAATGAGCTCTCTTATCGAAGCTATAAACTCTTTGATGTCCATGCATTGTTTTTGGCACACTTTGAATAAAAACATAAATCAACACATGCCGTACCATTGGTTAACATTTGCTAGTATTTACACCTTCTGACCTCGGGTTTAGCGTCGCAAGAATGATTTTTTATTTTATATTTCACGTATTTGTACTTAGATGATAGAATAAGCAAAACTCATCACCGTATTGAACATCACTCAACACATAGATAAACAATACTCATCACCTTATTGAACTTCCCCCCCCCCTTGTATAGATGTCATTCACCACACAATAATCAACACTCATCACCTTACTGAACTTGCCTCACCACTCAAAAGAATAACTAAATTCACAATACCCATCTAATGCACCCCTCTTTCATAAACCACAGTCATCATATCAATGCAATTCTCTTGCTATATCATTGACTTTCTCTCACCATATCCATGATTCATGCAAAGCCCCCAGCCCCAACTAACTGCCACACCACTTGGAACCTTATTTACCACATTCATGAACCTTACACATCGCGAAACCTCACTTATCACGAAACTCACTCATCATGAGTCTTCACCCATCATCATGTACCTCACTCATCATGAACCTCAATCATCATAAACTCCATTCATCATAAACCTCACTTATTATAAACCTTACTCTCTATATGAACCACACTCAGCATGAACCTCACTCATCATGAACCTCACTCACCATGGACCTCACTGAACATGAACCTCACTCAATATGAACCTCACTCAACATGAACCTCACTCAATATGAACCTTATTCATCATAACCTCACTATTCATGAACCTCACTCACCATGAATCTACGTCATCATAAAACCTTGCTCATCCATAAACCCACACTCAACATGAACCTCACTAAACATGAACCTCCTCAATATGACCCTTATTCATCATGAACCTCACTCATTCATAACCTCACTAATCATGATCCTCACTCACCATGAACCTCACTCAACATAAACCTCACTCATTATGAATATCATTCATCATAACCTCACCACTCACGAACCTCACTCAAAATGAACCTCACTAATTATAAACCTCACCCAACGTGAACCTCAATTACTGCTGGCATAAAACTCACTCGCCAAGTAAATCGACCTCACTCTGACCAGCCTTCAACATCCTGACCTCATCTTAATGTACTGACTAGCCTTCACCACTCTGACCTCATCTTAATAAACTGACTGGCCACGTGAAGCCTTCAACATCCTCACTTCATCTTAATAAACTGACCAGCCTTCAACATCCTGACCTCATCTTAATGTACTGACTAGCCTTCACCACTCTGACCTCATCTTAATAAACTGACCAGCCTTCAACATCCTGACCCTTAGCAGTGTTCTGTTGTTTTGTGTTGTATTCATGAAGCAGAATAATAAGATGAAAACCGTCGCACATAGCGTAGAATGAAAAATCGGTGAATTAAAAGAAATGTGTCACTACTCTTTGAAACATTGAATAAAACGGAGAGGCGACTTTTGATACATTCATATCAATCGGGGAAAATGGTACATTTCGAAACATTAAGAATATCAACGAATTGTTATAAAAGAAAACAAGTCACTAGGAAATTGTGATGTATTAATAAAAAGCAGCTTATTTGATCCGACTGGCATATTGGAACTAATTGATGACGAGTTTCTGCGCATATATTAACAACTGATCCACAATTGGAATTAATAATATTTTCACTTTGTCCATTTTAATTAATCGGCAGATATAAACGTCATTTTTACTTCTGCAAAAATCTTTCTCTAGAAGTAGGGAATCTATAATAGCAACAAGTGAAAATATCACAGCATCGTCTGGTTTTGTACTAACGTCATCACATATGAAACGTTAACGGATCGAAATCGGGTAGCCCGTTGCTTCTAGGACAGCAGACACACGACCCAAATCAGTACCACACATAGAGACTAGTCGAATATATCATCATCCAAAATTCAGACGCCGATGTCGGTGACACTTTGACCCGCATCGCATCACTATGGCCTTACATTCACCTAAAGACTGGCATTATTGCGATGAGAAAACCAGCTGGTTCCGTGGTCAGCTTGTTGTAAGATGCTGCTGGTTCATTGGACTTGGTAGAGGATATGGTACCATACAAGGAGCCGACTATCTTGAAGATGAAGCGCGATAATGCTACTATGCCCTTCATCAACCAGCGCCCTGATGAATTACGGCACTAAGCTCTTAACAAGCGCTCCATCAAGCGCCGCCCTATTGGAGTGCGGTGCCTGGCAGCTACCGACCCGTCCATCAGCCGACAATTAGTCAAGACTTGTCAATGTCACCCCAATCAGCATTTTACAAGGCAACTAAGGAATTGTGTACATTGCTGATATGTCACCAAGTTTTATATGTTGTAAGATCATTCGTCCTGACACTTGTTGTATGAACATATGACGTGGAATAAAACTACGCATGCCATGTCATGTGCGTGTGTGGGTTTAATAATGTATTTGGTCGTTTCATAAAAAACGACGAAGAACATGTGTTTTCTGTATGTTTGCCTTTGCGTGCGGACTTCATCTGTCATAACAGCCTTTTTGGTGATGTACATTCACCTGGTATGAGGGAAATGGCGTATGAGTTTTATTGAATGTCTTTAGATGTCATCACCAAACAACATGATAAATAAAAACAGCTAGTAATTTTCTTTGTGGGTGTTAGTTTGTTTTTGTACACTCTACAACTCGCCGGATCCTACCTCGTCTAAACCTTCCCGGCAATACAGCCATGTGCACCAGCGAGAATGCGGAATCGGGGGGAAAGCGCGACTGTTCTAATGAACGCTTATGAAGACCGTCTCCCTCACGTTCGTTCGGGGTGCCACCAATGGCTGATACCGGTGGAACTATAGTCGATATACAATCATTATTTCAATTACTAGCCACCAATACAATTAATTTGTCGTGAACTTTAAAATATTACCTCAGCCGAAAGAGTATGCCACAATTGTGACACACAGTTACAATATGTGCGCTGGGGACCGCCACATTATGATCTTAGCTTCAGTTATGCCCAGACATCGCTTTAAGAGCAGCTTTTCGGCATGTTAGAAATAACTTCCTGTGGAAGTGTAATCTAAGCTGAGAATGCTCACGCGTAGCACACATTGCGACTCGTTGATAACTCTCTTTATCACCATTAAAACTTCCCTATTGTCAATTCACGGGTCCTTGATTGCTAGTCATTTATTCTACTGAGACAGCAAAAAATTTTGGGGGAATGATAGATCAAGTTGAGACACAACTGGCGATCCAATTTGACGCGCATGCGCAGTGTTGGAGGCTTATGGGATGGATTTTTCGTCGATTTTTTCCCCCATTTTCTGTAAACTATCTCCTCCATAACTACTGCGGTTACGAACATATGAGTTATATGGTTGTAACAAGCAATTATCGTAGCATGGAATAGGCGAAAAAAAATACTTATTTTCACCTTTTGTACTTTGTATAATGACATTTTATTTTAGGGTACCTATCGCGATTTTTGCTACGACTTCTCTCCTCGCTGATATCTCTGAAACGGCTGTATTACGGACATGAAATTTTGTCAGTATATAGAACTTGGCCTCGTGATAATGATTGTAACAGTATTTTTAGCATTCACAGTAACAAAAAACAGCAAAAAGGACGATTAGTTTCAAGGTTTTCTACTGCAGCAGCTTAGCGGCAGGCTAACAGCAGTTCGTGTTTAAGTAGGCCAAATCTTACGTAATCGACCAAAGGCCTTGGCTGGGTTTGTATAATAGTGCGCGTTACCAGCTATTATCGGTCCGTGTATATACTGTCTTTATGTCTCAGCGACAGTGTGCACTGGATGTCCCGGTTGCAATCAAAGCAGAGAGAGAGAGAGAGAGAGAGAGAGAGAGAGAGAGAGAGAGAGAGAGAGAGAGAGAGAGAGAGAGAGAGAGAGAGAGAGAGAGAGAGAGAGAGAGAGAGAGAGAGAGAGAGAGAGAGAGAGAGAGAGAGAGAGAGAGAGAGAGAGAGAGAGAGAGAGAGAGAGAGAGAGAGAGAGAGAGAGAGAGAGAGAGAGAGAGAGAGAGAGAGAGAGAGAGAGAGAGAGAGAGAGAGAGAGAGAGAGAGAGAGAGAGAGAGAGAGAGAGAGAGAGAGAGAGAGAGAGAGAGAGAGAGAGAGAGAGAGAGAGAGAGAGAGAGAGAGAGAGAGAGAGAGAGAGAGAGAGAGAGAGAGAGAGAGAGAGAGAGAGAGAGAGAGAGAGAGAGAGAGAGAGAGAGAGAGAGAGAGAGAGAGAGAGAGAGAGAGAGAGAGAGAGAGAGAGAGAGAGAGAGAGAGAGAGAGAGAGAGAGAGAGAGAGAGAGAGAGAGAGAGAGAGAGAGAGAGAGAGAGAGAGAGAGAGAGAGAGAGAGAGAGAGAGAGAGAGAGAGAGAGAGAGAGAGAGAGAGAGAGAGAGAGAGAGAGAGAGAGAGAGAGAGAGAGAGAGAGAGAGAGAGAGAGAGAGAGAGAGAGAGAGAGAGAGAGAGAGAGAGAGAGAGAGAGAGAGAGAGAGAGAGAGAGAGAGAGAGAGAGAGAGAGAGAGAGAGAGAGAGAGAGAGAGAGAGAGAGAGAGAGAGAGAGAGAGAGAGAGAGAGAGAGAGAGAGAGAGAGAGAGAGAGAGAGAGAGAGAGAGAGAGAGAGAGAGAGAGAGAGAGAGAGAGAGAGAGAGAGAGAGAGAGAGAGAGAGAGAGAGAGAGAGAGAGAGAGAGAGAGAGAGAGAGAGAGAGAGAGAGAGAGAGAGAGAGAGAGAGAGAGAGAGAGAGAGAGAGAGAGAGAGAGAGAGAGAGAGAGAGAGAGAGAGAGAGAGAGAGAGAGAGAGAGAGAGAGAGAGAGAGAGAGAGAGAGAGAGAGAGAGAGAGAGAGAGAGAGAGAGAGAGAGAGAGAGAGAGAGAGAGAGAGAGAGAGAGAGAGAGAGAGAGAGAGAGAGAGAGAGAGAGAGAGAGAGAGAGAGAGAGAGAGAGAGAGAGAGAGAGAGAGAGAGAGAGAGAGAGAGAGAGAGAGAGAGAGAGAGAGAGAGAGAGAGAGAGAGAGAGAGAGAGAGAGAGAGAGAGAGAGAGAGAGAGAGAGAGAGAGAGAGAGAGAGAGAGAGAGAGAGAGAGAGAGAGAGAGAGAGAGAGAGAGAGAGAGAGAGAGAGAGAGAGAGAGAGAGAGAGAGAGAGAGAGAGAGAGAGAGAGAGAGAGAGAGAGAGAGAGAGAGAGAGAGAGAGAGAGAGAGAGAGAGAGAGAGAGAGAGAGAGAGAGAGAGAGAGAGAGAGAGAGAGAGAGAGAGAGAGAGAGAGAGAGAGAGAGAGAGAGAGAGAGAGAGAGAGAGAGAGAGAGAGAGAGAGAGAGAGAGAGAGAGAGAGAGAGAGAGAGAGAGAGAGAGAGAGAGAGAGAGAGAGAGAGAGAGAGAGAGAGAGAGAGAGAGAGAGAGAGAGAGAGAGAGAGAGAGAGAGAGAGAGAGAGAGAGAGAGAGAGAGAGAGAGAGAGAGAGAGAGAGAGAGAGAGAGAGAGAGAA
>CM067353.1:89686880-89824380 GCA_034190875.2 Urechis unicinctus
GAAATAGACCTACCAAGTTATGTCTGAAGCGTGGCACACACAGCGTGTATATGACGAAATTGGCGGATGAGTTGACAATCATTGCACACACCGTGATAGGAATCATATGGTAGTATGGCTTGCCACAAGTGAATAAACTCTCTTCTTGAGCAGCGGCAATAATTCTGCGGATGGGGTTGAATATGTAATAAATACAATGACGACAACGACCAGTGTCGGGTCCTCTTTCGTGACTTGCTTGTCTGCTGTGACATCATCAATTAGCGCTTTTTCTTTAGTTCGCCGTGGGCTTGGACAAGTTTGATAGTGAAGTAGATGAGAGACAACAGGTATGACGTACATGAGAGCATTTTATAAAACCACTTTGTACAGATAATTGTACACGGGATGCTTAACCAGAGCTGTAATCTGAACTTTATGCCTGATACATCCTGGAAAGTTGGGCCTCCAAGAATCTGGGGATGTTGAACACGACAGTGAAACAGGAAGTGAGGGCTAGATGAATCTTGGTTCGACGGAGAGGCGTGGCTTGGTTGGTCAGCGGCTTACACACGGCTAGATAACGGTACCAAGTGACAATAACAGTGAACCTCGTCGTCGTCATGTGGCCAACAATGACGACTGGTTGAAGGTAGGCAGTCGCTATCATTTTCGTCTCCCTGAACACCAAACTCACCTTGATTCCCAGGTAGTCCATAGCAAAGGAGTAAGTCAAAGGGACCATGAAGATGAGGAAGACAATGTCAGCGACAGCGAGGCAGCGGAGAAGGAACACCGTGGCCGAGAGTTTTTTCTCCATCTTGAGAACTTTGAGAGCCAGCAAATTGCCCACCAAACCAATCACCGTCAAAGGCGTGTCCATCAAGGTGTAGATGTAGAAGTAGAGGGCGCTTTGGGGACAGAACTGAGCTTGTCTGTTTGGTGGTAGCGCTGTTACTTCGTCGGCAGCTGTGATATCAGTTATCGGAGTCTCCATGTCTTCTCTTTGGCCTGAATGTGGTTCTAGAACTCAATATAACAGAGTAGATGAGTGATTAGTGTCGCTCGCTTGAGTATGAGATCCGCGCACAGCATCTTTAAGTAGCCGTGCTTAATGACGGCAGTCTCTGCCTCCACCAATCAGCTGTGATGCACACACTGTATGTCTACCTGCGTGCTGGACTGTGATGCACACACTGTATGTCTACCTGCGTACTGGACTGTGATGCACACACTGTATGTCTACCGGCGTGCTGGACTGTGATGCACACACTGTATGTCTGCCTGCGTGCTGGACTGTGCTGATGGTTGGTTAGATTAAACGCATGATCACACGGAGACATTCTTTGACAATCATAGACACCGTTGTTGCAGGGAAGATAAGATACAACATTGAGAACGAGTTCGCCCTGTCCTCGTACCCTGGACATGTGCTCATCACCGGAACAACCGGTTGCTGAAGTTGACGCTTTATTTATTGCGTACAGTTGTTGCCATGGCTGCAGAGCAGAATAAGTGCACTATACAGGTGATGATTGTCACAACAGAGCAATCAAAATCCTCTTTTGAAGTTTTTACGGCTAACAAACAAGTCACACAGGTTTAATGAGCGACATAATCGCTGACAATGATCAGTCCGGTCTCGAGCACATGAGGTGTGTTATACTTGTGTTGCTAGAGGAGAGTCACAGCAGGAAGATTACAACTGATAAGATAATACAAGTGAGTCACTACAGTTATTATCACGTGATTAACTACAAATGAGTTTTTATCGGTGAGTTACTATTGGTTAGTTAAAGGGAAGCTTAAACAAAGGTGTTTGACAACAAATGATTTGTATCCAGGTGGTTGACAGCAAATGAGGTTCACAGCAAATGGGTTGATTCCAGGTGGTTGACAACATATGATTTAAATCCAGGTGGTTGACAGCAAATGAGTTCAGTCCAGGTGTTTGACAACAACAGATGCCCTTCCGGCCTGTAAGTACGGGCCGACACCCTGTAGGGATATCACAGGGACGTATGGAGACGCCGGACGAGTGCCTGCCGGAAACTCGCTGATTCCACCCATTTTCGATGCAATTTTGTAAACCCTTTATCAATCACGAACCAACGATCTAACGGAAACTGATTAATGGTTGACTTAATTCGTTGCAAAACCTCAGCGTCCGAAATTGTTATTAGCCTGATGATTATCGCGCTGTTTTCTTGTTATCAGTCCACATACATCTTACCTTTATTGTGAAGGCTCCCTGCAGTACACAATGTACACCTTATCTTTATTGTGAAGGCTCCCTGCAGTACACAATGTACACCTTACCTTTATTGTGAAGGCTCCCTGCAGTACACAATGTACTCCTTACCTTTATTGTGGAGGCTCCCTGCAGTACATAATGTTTCAAAAAGCGCACTTATGCTGTAGCTCATACGCTCGTGTTATCTCGTTGTCCCTGATATGCTAGGAGATAACTTTGTACCCCAGACGTCCGGCTGGGATGCTTGGTACAGGACACTTGTAGATTTGATGCTATTGAGGGCCCTGACGAGGCTTAAATACACTAAACGAGATTTCGGTTGCAATATTTGTTTCTGCGCTATTCATCTGGAGACAAGCTAAGCATATGCAGATTTCCGGAGATGGCAATGGAACCGGTTTTTTCCCATCAGTTCTTTGTGCTGCTTACAAGTTATGGACGAAAATAAGGCCTTCTGTCAAAAATACATTTCTTGTCTGTATAATCACTGATTATGTAAGCACGAACCCTATATCATAGAAGCAAATCATTCATCATATCGAAAGCAAGCCAGCTAACAACTTGCTAAGGTTAGCATTCGTTAATGAATAGCTTTACGAGTTCGTCTATCAGTGTGCATAATGAATGAGGCGCAGTTGTCCATATGTATCATTGACTCAACGACATGAACAATTCAAAACTAAGCAAACACATAGTAGTCCATATGTAGTATTGACTCCACGACATGAACAATTCAAAACTAAGCAAACACCTAGTAGTCCATATGTAGCATTGACTCCACGACATGAACAATTCAAAACTAAGCCAACACCTAGTAGTCCATATGTAGCATTGTCTCCACGACATGAACAATTCAAAACTAAGCCAACACCTAGTAGTTCATATCTTTTGTAAGCCTCTATTAGGTTGTAAATGAATTCGGTGACAATCGTCTTAAATTACATTTCTTGCGAAGTAGCATCCAGTAGTCCTAATTATGAAAATGATATGAGATATCCAATGCCAACTATGAATTGTCGTGCCGACACGATTTATGGCTGACATTTAGATATAAATCAGATATTCGTTATGCTTAGTCTAAACAATATGGATGCATTAACTCATGATCAGAGCTAGGTATAGCCCGCCATGTTGAAACTTTACCTGATTTTTCTTCTACATTGTAAAACCTCTTGAACCTTGTTCCATTATCAATCTCACTTTCTTGTACATACAACATATGTAACGTGCCTAGGAATTGTTTGTTACGTAGTTACGTTTGCTAATAATGCATTGTGGGCGTCGCGTGATCTCGTGGTTTGGTCTCGTGATCTCACGCTTAATTCTCTTCATATTGCTCTTAAGTCTCCGGTTACCATGCAAGAGTCACACACAAAGGTCACGTGATCTTAAGTCAAAGTCCCGAGCACATTTGAAAACTCAAAGCAAACAAAATTAATAATTGATTTGTCAAATATTTGTTATGCAATAGATAATCAATATCTGTTAACTCGTTGCTGAGCAGAATGAATAATGGATTACCCGAGTGCCTGAGGTACCATTATGCGTATGGTTCATTGGGCAAACGGTCCAGTGGGAATATGTTATTATGATATCACTACCATATTAATAACTAATAGATCGGTGGCATTGATTTGTGGATTCAACGCATACACAAATCGACACCACAACACACGACGGTTCATATTTGTAGACCAACCCACTCTAACAAACCTGCAACACGAAACGAATATATAGTCGATTAACATCGAAATTGTGCCACATACAACCTAAGATTGCGTGGAATTCAAGATTGCACATATTTCAAAATAATTCGTGCACTCTCCATGATTGCTTTAACATTGCGTATATTTATTTCATAACTTGCTCTTCGTAACTGCATGCTGCTCATAATTGCATATGCATCAAGATTGCGTGCACAATCTGATTGCACAGTCACACAAGAGAGCTGGAAAAATCATCACAATATCCATTTCACAACCGCTCTTCTACTTTACACCTCATAATTGCATTTGCACCAAAATTACGAACAATTTCTAATTATGCAAACATAAAGGACGACTCACCATGACATCTAACAACCAGGTCATTCGAACCTCGTTTAGGTCCACGATTAGATCGCGCCTCGCTTATTCATTGGTGTGAACGCCTACTTGTGGAAGATGACGTAAATTAAGCAAACCTCTGTCACAATTGTATGCGTCAATATTAAAACTAACAAATTCAAAAGTGGTTTTCTCTCAAATTACTTTTTTAAAACACGACACATAGTAAGACAAGCAATATAATCTTTTGAATTGAGTTAATCATTTAACACTTTAAACAGATTATGTCTCCCGCGAGTCATATTTTTGAAACAGCTAAATATAATTTCTAAGTGCGGGTATGAAACGACATGATAGTGATCCGGGTGTCTCTGATTGGCTGACACGGTAGGGGAGGAAACCAGCATGTTATATCATTGATTGATTCATGTTATCCACCGATTGCGTCGGGTGTTACTTCAATATAGTCTTTGGAAATACTTCTCAAACTGAATATTTAGGTTTTGTCACATTTTACGTTCAAAGGTTACCGCAACCCAATAAATCAGTTGCGAATTTCACTAATAAGCTAAAAGCATGGTAGAATTAGTGACATTCAGCTGCTTATTGCTTGGTTATAACCCATTAGTTGATAATGTCAAATTTCGATCAACCACCCCTTAAAGACAAAAGCTCGCACTGTGTCTATGATACCAGCAGCATTGCTGAGCCTAGTATGAATATAAAGTGAAGTACTTCCCCAACAAGAAAACTGCAAAAGTGTATAGGTAGTTTAATGCTCTTTGAGGGATGGTGACCAGAATGATTCAGGTGATGGGATCGTGCCATGAAAAGACAGCTGTTGTTAGCCGTCAGACCGAACACCACACACACAGTGTAGAACACAAGACGTGGCGCGCTCCACATGGCCCTGCTCGACGACAGGGGCTAGGGTGCACGATAACCTGGTGACGTCTACCCGGCTCCACAGCTTCCCTCTACCACCGCCTGCAGAGCATCGGGCAGTGACGTAGTGACAAAACCAACAGCAGCATGGACATGTCCATTACAATGGCAGATGACGCGGAAAACAGTGTATATCGGCAAAACATGGGAGTACGTGATGTGTGAAATCAATCCATCAAGGCACATTGTGATGTGCAAGAACGATAGACCATCTGTAGCGACACTCATTAAATTATGTAGAGACGAAGACACTTTAACTTTAAATGGATTCTTTATTCTCCGACTCCACACTTGCAGCCACTAAAAGTACGTAAAACTGAAAAAAACACATAGTAGACAAATCAGATATTCAAATTACAACAATGACTTAGCATATAAATTTAGCCATGGGCGATAATACAGTTGACATACTACTGGTTAGAAACCCGACAGAAATTAAATCTTACACAAAAGAATAACAACATTTGACATATCGAAAGTAGTTCACATTCCTTTAAAAGGCATGTCCTAATGTAAATACCTCTTTGGCGGGGATACTCCTTTAAAAGGCATAAGAAGTCCATGAAACTTATGTAAAGTGAATTATTACGCAAAACAACATGGCTCCCTTCGGTTTTCACCGCAGGCGGGGAATCCCGGTCCTAAAACACAGGAAAGAAGTACAAGCTTGTGGATAGGTCTCTCACAGATCGAGTTACGCGACAGCAGCTTGACATTCCTTGACAGTCTCAGTTACACGAGCTAGGTGCCAGCTGTTACGAGGTTAGTTTTCATCTATCATGAGCACAATATTATACATATTTGAGCTCTCTATCAGGAACTGGCTAGCTTTAACAGACATCACAGCAGCTGCCAGCTCGAGTCGGGGAACAGTTTCTGGTTTTGAGGGGGCCACTCTAGATTTACCCATAACTAGAGATGTGCAGATAGATCCATTCTTGTCGATTAATCTCAGGTAGCTACACTGGCCTAATCCTGTGAGGCTGGCATCCGAGAAATGGTGTAGTTCTACCTTGTGAACTTGGAAAGCTGGAGGCTTGTAGCACCTGAGGATGTCAAGGTCGGCCAGTTTGACGATATCCTCACGCCATTTCCTCCATCTGTTTCTCATTTCTTCACCCACTGGATCATCCCATCTGGATCCATCTCTGCACAATTCCTGCAGAATCCGCTTACCAATCAGTACATATGGTGATAAGAGGCCTAGGGGATCAAATATGCTACTGACTGTAGACAGGATACCACGCCTAGTGAAGGGGGTATCTTTCAACTGGATCCTAAACTGGAGACTGTCAGACTGTACACACCACTGTCAGACTGTACGCTCCATTGGTAAGTCACTAGCACCTAAATCAATAGCCTGGATGTCTTTAGCAAGCTTGTGCACTGGTATGGTCTTGAGCACATCTTTATCATTGCAGATATACTTGTGTAGATTGAATCCGCCCTTACAACATAATTTCCAACTGGATTCAATTAACTGGGATGCTTCTTGAGATGTACCCACTGATTTGAGTCCATCATCCACATAGAAGTCCTCACGCACAAACTCTGCTGTGTCATGACCATATTTGTGCTCATACAGGTTGGCTGTGTGCTTCAGAGTGAAGTTGGCGATTGCTGGAGATGATGTTGTACCAAATGAGTGAACAGTCATTCTATAATCGTTTGGCACATGATCAAACTGGTTGTGGTTCCACCATAGAAATCTCATAAAGTTCTTGTGTTGTGGCTGAACTGACACTTGGTGAAACATGCCTTCAATATCGCATGAGAAGGCTACAGGCTCCTTCCTGAATCTGCAGAGTATTCCAGTCAGGTTGTTGATGAAGTCTGGGCCCTGGAGTAGATGCTGATTCAGGGATTCTCCACAGTAGGTTGCGCTTCCATCAAACACAATTCTAAGCTTGTCTATTTCTTCGGATGATAGACGCCATGATGAGGAATGTACCACACTGAACCTGGATCCAGATCATCATCTGGGGGAACCTTTTCCGCATACCCCTTGTCTAAGAGATCGTCCATAAATGCTGTGTAGTGATCTCGATACCTTCTGTCGCTTTCGAGTCTGCGTTTCAGACAATAAATCCTCTTCAATGCCATAGATCTGTTGTTGGGTAGCTGTAAATCATTCTTGAAGGGGAGCGGGAGTTCAAAGTGACCATCTTCTTTGTGTGAGTTACCTGTTTGCACGATGTTCATGAATTGGCGATCGTTCACAGACATTTTTTCACTGGACTCCACCTTATTGAACTCACCATCAAACATGTTACTGATCTGAGCTGGGCTGATTTCCTTAGCTAGTGTTCTGAACGCAAAGTGACTGGACTTGTTGTATATCATGTCAGGATGTACAGCTCCGACTACACCCCAGCCGAGAGCCGTCCTGATGGCATACGGCTCATCTTCATTGCCTGGTATCACCTGTCTTGGCTTGATAGCACGCACACAGTTTATTCCAATAAGTAGACCGACCGGTATATCTTCATCATATGGCAAGAGATTCTGAGCAACAATCTTGAGGTGCGCCCACTTTTCCACTAATTCGGGTCGCGCTATCTGCACTGGCTTCACAGGAATATCGGATCGGGAATAGCAGGGGGGTAGCTGTATCTCCACACTCTCATTCACACCTTTGACGACAAGATCAGACACTTTCCTACTTGTCACTAGCTCCTCACCCAGTACAGTTGACAGTTTGAGTTCAATGAATGATGAAGTTGCACCAAGTTGATCGAGCACCGGATCAGTCACGAAACATGCGTCAGATTGCTCGTCCAGCAGTGCGTAAACAATAACAGAGGTTCCACCCCATGATAGTTTGACAGGGAGGATCATTGAATGATAGTTCTCATCCTCTTTGTCCACCTTTGAAACATGACAACTTACAGTTTCAGCTTTGGTTGTACAAGTACTAGTAGACTGAGTACTGAGTTTGGACCCTTTCTGTTCCTTTGAAGGTACAGGTTGTTCGCTGCCAGCCACTGACAAATTTTGGAGGGTAGATTTGAGTTTATGAGAGTCGTACTTATCATCGTGAAGCACTGTCATGTGGACTCGCTGACACAGGTCACATTTAACATTTGTACAGCAGTCATTGCGGATGTGACCCCATTTCAAGCACTTCAGGCACAAACCTTTGGCTCCGGCCGTCTCGTACCGCTCCTGTGGGCTCAGCTTGAGAAAATCAGTACATTTACTGATCACGTGAGTTCCTTTGCACAGGCTGCACTTAGCTTGGAATATATGTGGCATGCTGGGTGACTTGGCTGGCTTGTCGGTAGAGCTAGGGGTTGGCGCAGCTGCCTGTGTGGCGAAGCTTCTCACCACATGCCTACCACTTGACTGACGGGTACCCCTGTGAGTGGTGTCTAGTCTAGCCTTCAAGGGGTTGCAGGCTATTCTTGCTTCACGTTTGAGGAACTCGCAGAAAGTTTTGAACGGTGGGTATCCTGGCTCGCTATGCTCTCCATATAGCCAAGAATCTACTGTGCGGCTCCACCGATCAGCAATATACCAAGGGAGTTTCGATACCATCCTCTGGTTTTCCTCAACGTCATTCAATATAGTGAGATAATCCACAAAGCCCATGGCAGAGAGACAGTTATTGAGAAAGTCAGCATATCTCCTCAGCTCTACACCATCATGTGGCTTAATTTCTTGCCAGCTTTTTATTTTGTCCTTGTATGATTGGTAGACCAGATATTTATTGCCATATCTTTCCTCTAGGACTGCTCTCGCCTGTCTGTATACAGAGTTCATGTCAGAGTCCTTCAGTAGGAATAATCCCTTAATAGACTCCTTTGCAGCTCCTGAAGTGTACATTCCGAGATAGTGTAACCTCTGCACGCCTGACTTTATTTTGGCTTCAATAAGAGTCTCAAATGAGATCACCCACTCAGGGTATTTGAGGGGGTCAGCGCCATCGAATGTGTCTGGCTGCATTGGCGGAAGGTGGTTCTGGCTCTCTAGTATAATATCTGCCAGCCTGGATAGATCACTATCACGGATTGTGTCAGGTTCATTGTTCAACATATGTGTGTGCTCTGGGTGGCATGATGCACTAACCTGAGGGGGCATATCCCTGTACGAATATAGAGGCACATGCTGTGGCACTGGCAATGACCTGTGATGAGTAGAAGACACCTGATTAGCCTGGGACACCTGGTGAGCAGGCGGCATGTGATGAGCATGTGACGCCAGGTGAGCAGGTGAGACCTGATGAGCAGGTGAGACCTGATGAGCGTGTGATGCCTGATGAGCAGGCGGCATCTGATGAGCGTGTGACGCCTGATGAGCAGGCGGCATCTGATGAGCGTGTGACGCCTGGTGAGCAGGTGACAGCTGGTGAGCATGTGATGCCTGGTGAGCAGGCGGCATCTGATGAGCGTGTGACGCCTGGGGAGCAAAGGACACCTGGTTAACGTGGGATGCATGATGAGCAGGCGGCACATATGTGAGGGCGTCAGCGTTCATTGGTGTGGACGTGTACACTGGCCTGTCACCTGGAGCTGAGGTTTGTGTGCAATAGTCACTAACTGTCACAGAGTCATGAGTGACAGCAACAGGGCTGTATCTACGAGAACTGGCTGTCAGGACATTTTGCAGCTCAGTCAGTGTCTGGTGAAAGTCTTCTTCGACACGAGATATTTCATCCTCAATATGCCGGATTGTATCGGCCACAGTTTCCGTGTAAATTTGAGGGGCAACCATGGCGGTGGCACCAATTCCGGAATCGCGGTTAGCTGATTCATGTTTAAGGCCTTTGCCTTTGTCCTGGTACCTGATAGGGGGGTTGACAGTGCGCCCGCTAGCAGTTTTAAATGGATTGCGCAGCATGGTGACTTCTAACGAACATTTGCCAGATCCTCAAGAGTTTTACTGTAGCGACACTCATTAAATTATGTAGAGACGAAGACACGTTGACTTTAAATGGATTCTTTATTCTCCGACTCCACACTTGTAGCCACTAAAAGTACGTAAACTGAAAAAAAAAAAAACACATAGTAGACAAATCAGATATTCAAATTACAACAATGACTTAGCATATAAATTTAGCCATGGGCGATAATACAGTTGACATACTACTGGTTAGAAACCCAACAGAAATTAAGTCTTACACAAAAGAATAACATTTGACATATAAGTAGTTCAGGTCTTAACACATTGAAGATGCTAAATAAATACCTCTTTGGCGGGGATACTCCTTTAAAAGGCATAAGAAGTCCAAACTTATGTAAAGTGTACGAAACAACACCCTTCGGTTTTCACCGCAGGCGCGAACTGTGAAGCCTACCGGTTAGTTTTAAGTTTGCGTTATGATTATATCGAGGCAGGACATTGAGAAGTAACTGATTACATGATGACACAAGTAGTATAAAGATAAATGAATTATTACTGAGCAAAGCACAGTAACACCATCAATCCCACAAGTCACATTGTGATGTGTAAAAACATTAATTTGCATCAATATATGCGCTTGCAGCAGGTCAGGCAATTATTCTAGTTCGTTAAACTACAGATATATATCATCAAAGACAGGCATTGGTTCTGTAAATGTGAACGAGGTGAGCGAGTTGTCCGCCAGGTCGAGGATTTCATCGCTCGCGATGAATACAGAGGGCACTGTGATTAGACTCAGCGAGTTGGTCGTGGACGATGCTGTATTGTCCCTTAACTCGACACGCGGCGACAAGAATAATTGAAACCAGCTATTGAACCAAGAACATCGCGACCCAACAATGAATGGTCCAATGGATTGGCAAAAGTTTGGTACCAACTGAGAATGAGCGCATGTGTTCATAGCATTTTTAAGATATCGACACCCATTCATTCTCAACGAAAAATCTTGGCTAAGAGTCCAAAGCCAGAGCTACACGTGACCCGCCCCGACCTCGCCCCAATCCAGTTTCAACACAGAAATGTGCTTCCTGCATTAACGAGGAGCTGATCATAATTTGGGACTACCGATCATAGAACCAGCCTCACAAGGACCAATTCAAATGTCAATCAAACAAAGTGATTCGTTACCATACAAAGTATAAGATGATCACTCCTGGACCTATAAATACAGAGAAAACTGTACATGTAGTTGATGTGTAGAGAAGCAAACCTTGAAGAATTACAGGAAATGAAATCCTCTAACAACAAAACTAAACGACTAAGCCACCTGTTAATCATCACCAAGGTGTTGTCAATTGATGCTTAGATATCTCAAAGCACTGGCTTTCTATCAAGGCAAACATTATTTTTTTCCATTCAGTTAAGTTGAACCTAATCATAAAGAAGACTGACTCCCTTGGATAAAACGGCCATAGCAGTGATGACACAATGCACGCTTTACTTTTGTGACCTCTTCTGCATTTCTATTGATACGTGCTCAGCTATCATAAACGCTGTTTGCCATACCACATCCATCACTGTTTATACAGAGGCAAAGCAATACATTTATCACGTACGTCCATCGCTGCTTATACAGAAGCAAATCAAAATATTTCAATGTATTATACAGTCAATAGCAAACCAATCACCTTTACAAGTGATGCCATCAAAGCCCACATACCTAACAATGAAACCACTTGAACACTGTTATCTTCAACCTCTCTGATCAGGCACATCTTTTGTTTACACTGACCACACATATACACGGGATATGACACACTTCTTTACTAAAGGTTGTTTTCAAAAGTGGCATAAGAGTCACATCCTGTATAAATGTTGATGGGGAGGGAATGGTGGATATGATTGGGAGATGGTGTTGGAGTCACTGGTTTGTGGGATGAAGGAGGCTGATGAGTGACATAGCTTGTCTGATATGCGTTGGTGAAACAAATGAAAGTAAGCAACATTGTCCCTGCAAATCCATTCCAGGTGCAAACCAAAAGGTCACACCGCTCATGTTCAGTAGCACATAGATGGAACTGCACTTGAATCATGTTAACATGCTGCTTCTAAAGAGTGACTTTCCCGTAAAACTCAATTAGATACGCAAGCTTTACAGCAGATGGAATATACCTATAAATGATGGAAGGACTACAGTTTTCCCTACCAACAACACACACACTATTCCATCCGGGTTGAAATTTTTCTGTGAAGCCTTCATGCAATATTCATACTCCTTACTGCTCCATCATTAGGTCATATTTGATTGCTGGTATGTGGTCCATATCAGAGACAGTTCCAAGGATGGCACTATCAGTAGCTGATGGATCTCTGTCAGGTACCCTGCGAGACATCATTGTCATGATGCGATGCATTACATATGAGGTGATCCGCCCAACAAAATGCTCACGCCACAACATGTTGTACAACTGCCCCAGGGTGGCAACTTCTAAACTAAGACCTCCCAGTGATCGCCTCGAGGTACCGAATATAAATTATTTTACAAACACATTATTTATATTTGCCCTTGAAGCTTCTTCTACCATATCATTTAGAGGAAGCAAACATTTAATTGAATAACTCTTCCATATGTTTGGCTCCAACATTCTATTTTTTGGATGGGGATGGACTTGAGTGTAGCAGAGGAGCTAGAGAAGACATTTCTACTGCATGGTTTGTCCGTGCATGTCTTCATACAGAGTCCCTCTCTCTTTGCATAGCCTACCTTGAATAAGAGGGCTCCTACATGATTACAATATTTCTCCAATCTGTCCCAGACATAAATTACAATAATCCAATATTGATTTGATCAATTAAATATATACCGACCGTAATCATCATAAATTGAACCATTCAGTCGCTTATGTGAAATGAAAGTTACAAATGATATTGAGATATCAATATAATCTTCATAGGCAGAAGATTAGTACAGTTGATAAAATCATTCTCTGCCAAACAGTTATAATAGGCACTTCAAATCTCTCTGCTCGTGCTCGTAAACAATCAGACTTTGTGGGGTATATTGGTGATGCACAATGAAAATTCCTTAATAACCATACATTTGATATCATTTCAATATCATACATAACATCACATAAGCGTCAACATCTGATAAGTCATCGTCAAACCCTGATGACGCATCCGTGGGCGACGGAAGTAATTTCGACGTTGATTGGACACGAAGATTGGCGAACATGTCTAATGAATAGTCGGAGGCATCAGATTTACATATTGCGTGGTCACAGGCTCTGAGGCACGCAGCGGCACAGAACAGTCAGGGACATAGTCTAAATGTAGCTAGTAGGTCAACAGATGTGAAATAGTGGAATCAAGTCGATAAAGAATTTTTCCCGTTTCTTGTGAGATTATAACGAAATGAACTATTCAGAAGTCTTGCGTTCAATGAGGAGCCGGCAATGATGCTGAGAGATGAGCTCAGATTATGCTTTCACTTGTTACTCCAGTCGCCTATGCAGTCATGAACTATTACTTTGAAACTTGTTACAAGAGGTGAAACAGTTACCATCCAACATCAGCATTTCAGCTGAAATCTCCTTAGAGCATCTGGAATTTCAGGATGTGACGACTCCACTTGGTGAGTGCATGAGATCAGAGGATGGTGAATACCGCTATGAGGTGATCGAGCTGTACGATGAAGGTGATCACATGGTCTACATACTCAACATGACCTCCCAGCGCTGGTTCGATGGTAGGCCACTAGGTTTTAATCCACAGAGAGACATATTTACTTGAGCCACTTTGAATCTACTCGCAATAACAACTCGATGTTCATATGTTTTGTCTAGCATCACGTTTTTATCCATTTTAGAAGAACTGACAACCACACCACTGTGGTACCACTACTTAACCATCTTTGTCCCCAACAATCCTGACCCAAGATTTACTGACTCAGCATTTGTGTTTGTTGGGGGCAGCGATAACACTGCCGAGTAAGTGAACAAATTGATGCAACCAGAAATCCACCCATACACTCACCAAGCATTCACCTGTTAATTGCTTAATACCCTACATACTATGCACTATAGTCGTGTATTACCATCTTGCAGGCATTGCCAAGCAATGTTACACCACCAACGTGTATTCTCTGACATGACAATGTCCTACACAGGACACGCCAACAACCAAATGGATCGTCTTTCTGCAATCATGACGTGAAGGTTATGATCACATGGCGATTTGCACACCATAGAAATTTCCCATCATAGCTGGCACATTAATCCATGTGTTTTAGTTAACAAACGGCGCAATGCAAACAAATGCTGACGATTGGTCCATCAAATATATCTGGCACACAGCGGATACGTTAAATGTGTTTGATGATTACAAGACGCAGAAAGTTAGGTTTCTATATCGTGATGCTAATTATAGCCTGAGTTGCTGGCTTGGTGTTTTTCACTGGTCTTATGTTTTCATCATGTCCTTATAAAGCTTATGTTCCCAGTGGATAGAAAGACAAAAAATATTTTTTTTCTTCATAATAACTCTCATTCGATGCTGCTCCAACCTTAAGGTACCGGGCGAAACAGGACTGCTGTATATCGTCCATTCAACAAGAAATTCCCCAAACAATCTCATCAGAAACACGTCTACAACGACTGCCATACAAGTTTGAACATAAAGACAATAAATTAGAGCTGGTGGCTGGTTTTCTGGCATGGCTGGAATGCTGCACAGGGTAATTATTCTTAATGCACATAATAGACAAATGAACTTCAAGTAGGATTTTTCAAGCGAATGCCGCTCTCATTTCCGTTTCAAAGTTGTACAGTAGCACGTCTCGTCTTCAGTCCAGGTTCAGTATAAGGAACACCACACCAAACGGTTAGTTACTTGCAAATGACAGCACAGTGAAAGATTTTAAGCCATTATTTGTAGGGATAGGCTACTTGCTCAAAGTCAAATAAATTGACATGCCAAGTATTTTTCCAGCGATTTCATGCAAATCGTATATGTTGTTTCCGATTGTGTCGGGATGCTTGAACGACTTAATTGGAACCTATTCTTGGAATACACTAACTAGTATATCGATATCGGTGCATGGAAAACAGCCTGCGAGTTCTGTACCCACAACGTATGTCAATCGATAAAATGAGTGGTCATGTCACTTTTACTCACAAAGTCACCATTCTCTGATAATATCGCTTGCATTCGGTGTGGGTGTCTAACACTATCAACCGAGTACCGTATTTGATTTATTCTTTGCGCCCCATCAAAGATTAAAAATAGCCAAGGTCACTGATTATAGGAAAATCATATCCAATACCAGTACAGAACCGACCAGTGACATGTTATTTTCATAGCAAAATCTGTATGAATTTTAAAAAATGCAGCTTTGAAAGTTGACCATGTTTCTTTTGGAAAAAATCGATTTGTAAAAACCATATTGCTGCCGCTTAGCGAGTTAACAGCCGGCTCAAAGAAGCGATTGGCACCAAACCCTGTCTACCCCACCGGTCAGTACATTGACATTCCTCCAGTCTACTCAGATTATTTACAGAAATACATATTATATCACTGGATGACCGTTAAGTGAGTGTGAGTATTTAGACCTACGGTGTTGTACTGTTATCGGCTTTCCCACAGGCTAGCAAAGATAAGCAGCCAATTTGAACAAGCACAGTTATCCACATACAGGTGCTGCCCATGGGATATTGACTTCGTTTAGATTCTATGCAGGAAATTTTGTGCTGCTGCACTTTTCTTTGGTCCACGGTGAGTCAACCTCATGATTCTAGCACCCTCCTTATAAAGCACTGGGCACCAACATGATTGATCACGTGACTGAACATTGTTCTCGGCTTTAATCCAGAAGGCCATTGATTGGTGTGGGCAGTGACCGTTTCCATTATGACTGAGTTGGGATGGGTTGGGGTGGAGATTAGTTGAACGGATTGGCAACCTGTTAGCTGTCATGAGTACGTTTATATGAAGGAGCAGGTCTTCAAATATGCACCAATGATTACAGTTGTATATTGCAATAATGACATACTGTCCAGTTGAAATGTGCTTTATAGATTAATCAGATTGATCATCTTCCATCTATACTTGCTTAATCATAATCGGCTAATAGTTAATATGTGATGAATTACTGGAGGGTTTCAGCTGACAGACATAAGTAAAACACGGTGTCCATATGCTTCGTCTAGGAAGTTATTATGTAATATGTTGTCTCTAATAATGTACGTGTTTATGAATACTTAATGTGTCACTGCCGGGGGATGTTTGCTTGGGACACTGATATATGTCAGAGTATAGCAAATCATAGACACAGCGCGGTATTATTTTTGTACAAGTCAATATAAACACAAGATCTACCGTTATTTATTCCATTCTTAGACAGCAGGAAAATGGCCATCAGCAGTATTATCTTTGCATCATCAATTTACTCATATATTTGTAGGGAGAGTGTGGTAAACTTTGCTTAGACCACCAGGAAGCACCTGGTAAGCGATATGTATTGAATGGGTTCCTCACTTAGTTCCCCGATGATATGAAAAATGTTGTAAATTGACTATTTAAACCGTTTCTCAGCATTGAAATTATGCCTTTTTTAAACAACATATCGTCATGATATGCATTCAAGATATACTGCACATTGCTCAGCAGCATAATGGCGGTTACAGAAGATCACAGTTATTGGGGAAAATATGTCCATTGATTATATTTCTCGATCTCGAATGTTTGATGCCAGTCATGTTAGTCGTGTAGAGCAGACTGTTGTAATATGATCGTATGTATATAAGTCAATTGGTCCTCATTGTGCTGGTCCGTCTCAATAATGTAGACATAGTACATCCCATGACATAAGTGAAACCAGTCTTCTATTGCAAAGCTGCTTATTGCGTGTATAACGTTCGCTTGCAGAAAAACCTTACCACATAATCGAATTTTAGCGGCTGGCAAAAGTTGAAGCATCACATGAAGGCCAGAAAACCATACATGTTTACAATCACCGCAGTTTTGACAAAGCTAAGGGTAAAATGAGGCGAAGATGGCATCCATTTCACCGTGTGCAAACTGACATGTTGCACAACAAAATGCTCAGAGGTATGCGTGCATTTTTTACATCTGTTATAAATATCATATAATGTAATAATGGTTTGGTACAAATATTCATCACCCAGCAAAACCTTAGCACTTAATTGTATTAACGCATCGTTCATCTAGATGGATCCATATATATCAGCTATACCTTGCCAAATATCCTTCCAACCTGCTGGCCTTAATATCTGTAACACAAAGGAGCCGGAGCCGACGCATATAAAGGATGTAGTCGATCACACTAATTTTGACAACGTAACGATTCTTTCCACTTACAAGGAAAATATAGATTGGTTGGTATTTACTCCCTCGACCCATAGCCAATCTCCCTCACCAACAACCACTCCTCTCATGGTTTTGCTTCTGTAGATGGTGCGTCCACAAATTGGTGGAATCCATGAGACCGCCGGCAGTGGCAACCAAGAAAATCACTAATAATGAATAAGTTCCTTCCTCTCTGTCACCTATCGTTCGTCGTCAGTGTATATACCATGACAAATAGACTGGCGATGAATTCAATTTAACGGCAATGGTTAGAATCATCAAAGCACATTTATTAACAGCCAAAACGACGTGTTTGTGGAAGGCCAACACGAAAGCACAATATTTCCATGGGTATTGTAAAATATTGATATACAAATAAAAAACATATCTACTCTTTGATCCTCTCCTTTATATGCTTTTAGTAACCTTGAAGACTTTATAGTAGACTAGCTCAGGGTACGGAACACTGTCAAATGCATCGATTAACACAAACAACCTGCTATCGAGCATTTCGCCATAGGATGGTGATTTATTTGCTGACTATAATCAGTGTAGAAATTAAAATATCGAATATTGGTAAATATAATCATAATATACGAAACATATGTGCACGGGACCATGATATGCTAACTATACAACACACATTTTGGTGAATCTCAACTCAGACTTAAATAACTGAGCAATATTATCATATTAAACAAATTAACAGAGTTGACATGTTGGTATTAAATATTGAATCCCAAATTTGATTGACAGTAAAGGATGAATGATTCATTCCCTCAACATAACAACAACAATTTGACAAAGTATGTTTTTATGTGTTGAGAGAAAAGGGACAGTGTGGTCTTACTTCCCACCACCCCGTGACATGGTGAGAAGTGGTACCTCATATAAAAAAGAACAATTGAAAAAAAAATATGTACATAAAACAGACTAATATACCTTCTAGCAAATACATCGCATGAAAGTCGAAACATAGCAATCATGCATTAATATGAGACGAACGTGGTTTGCTACAATGAACGAGTCTTATATATACGCTTTACATTTGATTTCTAAGCAAATGAGGAAATTTCGTTAGGGAGTATGCAGCGAGCAAACGCTTGCTCCTGTCATTCCATATTTTGATGAATGTAAAATCAAAAATCTGCACGACGGTTACAGAGGTAGAGATTGTGAAACTTGTGTGTGCCGTGGCAGACTTTTGCGACCCAGATACCTACCCAAGCTGTAAGGTTGTTGCACTGGGGCGGCAAGGTGGACGTGTAGCAGTTGGTTTGCACCCAAAGGTGCACAACATATCGCACCGGGGCAGTGGGAGTCTATGTGCGATCTTATGAACCTTCCAAATCTAGTTTGTTTGGGAGACGTCGGCATTGACCATTCAATATCCTCGGACTGTTGGGTGATGTAGTAGCGTGCTCTGGACCATGTCATGTTCTGCCTCGGCATTGGCATTACATAAAGTGGTCAACGTGGGTGTGAGCTGCGTTTTATAACAATATTGGCATTACATCAACGTGGGGTCAACGTGGTGTCTACGTGGGTGAGCTGCGCATTTTATTAACAATATTGGCATTACATAAACTGGTCAACGTGGGTGTAAGCGGCATTTTATTACAGCATTGGCATTACATAATCTGGTCAACGTGGGTGTTAGCTGCATTATATTACAACATTGGCGTTACATAAACTGGTCAACGTGGGTGTAAGCTGCATTTTATTACAATATTGACATTACATAAACTGGTCAACGTGGGTGTAAGCTGCATTTTATTACAATATTGGCATTACATAAACTGGGTGTAAGCTGCATTTTATTACAATATTGGCAATACATAAACTAGGTGTAAGCTGCATTTTATTACAATATTGGCATTACATAAAGATGCTCAATCTCACATAAAAACTGTTACATGATAACGAGAAAGAAAGCTCGTACATTCTTTCGCTAGAATCCATGTGCTCCCATCACAAGGTCCTATATCTATATTGATTTGCTGGCCATTATATTGGAAGGTCTAACGCAAGCAAGCTTGTCTCTGTTGTGGTACAGCTCAACCGTCTCCCAGCTGACATTGCACACTGCCGCGGCCTATTCCTTTCTCCACGGTGTCGACATTAGCGCTAACCCGCCTATACCGCTGGCCATTGCGCAGCCTGATATATATAAACGTGGAGTAATAAAGTGCTCCTCCTGCTATGCGCTGTTCATTTATACTCGTCTTGTTTTTCATCATTTTGACCTGTACAACATAAACATTGCATTAATTTATCGCCTTTCGGTTGTATATTTCCCCCAATTAATGTCCAATCAAACCCTCCGTAAATGCGCTCATTTCACATAATAAAGCAGATGCAACAAGCCGGTTTCAAATTACAGTCAGAATTCAAAATTGCCTACTAATAAATACCAAACAAGTGTATGCCCATGTTGCGAAATATAGTGGTACATTTGCGCCTCCGACCGAGGTAAAAGAACAATGTCCAACAATACATATTGACGCCCAGAGATTATGTAATGATTGTACAACTGCACTCATTCGTCACATCATGCATGAGCTAAATCCATTTCTGTGTCGGGTTTCATTGAGAGTTGCCGAAGTCGCCATTATGCTATAACTGCATATGATTCAGCAGCTAAAGTGGCTATTGATTACTGGTGGCAGTGTCAGATAAATGACCTTTTGTGTGAATTATTGATGACGTGGCGCTTCACAGTCAACTTCTATTCTCTTTGAAGAGCTGTGTCACGTTAACTAGGCTGGGTATCAATATGTTGCGATGTACTATTCATGGACGGAAGAATTACCATCATCCTGGGGGCTTACTGATCACAATCTCTACCATGACCACAACATATTCCTATCTCTACAACATATTTTTAAATGCTTTATTTTGTGCCATTATGTCTAACCAAAACCACCGGATGAACACATTTTCTAGGAAATAGTATGTCGGAATCGCATGCCTCAATGTAATCAGAGCGCGTGTGATTTACCCATTTGGCCGATAGTACATTAATTTGTACACATTATACTATACATTAATTAATCAGTCATTGTTGGTTAGTTCGTGTGCAAGCAGAAATAGCCGATATACGTCATTCCAGCCACACACAAGCATTACCATTAAATAGGCATTCTACTCAAATACATGCCAACAACATTACAAAGGCTATCCACATCATCAGCTGCTTGATAGAGCCAGAGAAAATAAACACAGACACAATACAATAGCGATGCTTCATGAATTATTCAACCACCTGCACAAAACACTTATTTGGCTTCGCATTCACAACTATAATAGGTTCATTGCAGCATTGTATTGCCAATGCTACTAGAGCGGGCGACGTAGAACGCGAGATTCAACCACGATGATCACGCTCGATTTTGCCTAGCAACACAACAGTAAATGTTATGATCTCGACGACCAATTGATGGTTTCACGTCCAATTGATGGTTCCATGATAGTCCATGAGAGTGAGAGTAGCATTGAAATGCTTGCCTTGCCCAATAGAGAGTCACAGGCGACATGCCGAATAGGGTCACAGGCGACATGCCGAATAGGGTCACAGGCGACATGCCGAATAGGGTCACAGGCGACATGCCGAATAGGGTCACAGGCGACATGCCGAATAGGGTCACAGGCGACATGCCGAATAGGGTAAACAGGCGACATGCCTCGTCACAAGAGTCACAGGCGACATGCCGAATAGGGTCACAGGCGACATGCCGAATAGAGTTACAGGCGACATGCCGAATAGGGTCACAGGCGACATGCCGAATAGGGTCACAGGCGACATGCCGAATAGGGTCCAAAGGAATAACAAGCCACGGCCTTTAAATAGGCACAGCACCTCGTTACAAGATCAGTTGCTAAGTAAAGGGCTGCTTATCGTTTGTTACGAGAACAATACAACTCTGTCAACAATGCTTATCTTTTGAAGACATCAAAAGATATTTTACGATATCAACACATGATGAACTGCATTGTATACGAGTGGTAATGTCAAGCAGTGTGAACAATCGACATTTTTTCTGCTGTGCTAATAATGGAATTTGCACATACGACTTTTCATCAGCACAGTTATCGTTTTTTTTTTACCCAGCCACTGCAAGAGTTATCCATTATGACTGGTTTATTGCTGTCAATGTTTAAGGTCGTACATCTTGTGAAGATATTCATTTCTAATCTACCAAAGACAATGATAACAGTGAGTTATATTAATGTTCCATTCATTTAGACCAGCGTGTATTACGTAAGCAATGTGTGAATACGACGTGTTTTCACTGAAACGATGACTGGTCGCTTGGTGCAGGTTAATGAATTGTGAAACGGAGAGTGCCGTTTCTGTAGTGACCGGTACAAATACAATACTATGCTGTGTCTGTGAGGAGTGGTTCTGTGACGTCACACCCGTGCGATATCAGCAGCTGGAGGTATAGTTATATAGTTATGTATTTACACTAACGACGTGTTGACATAGTGCATCGATTGGCTATATTCGCACATCATTATACAATCGCTCACTGATCTGAAGCAAACGAATGGACGTTTGGCGGTCTCCCATCAAGCACATTTTAAACGGTCAATGTGATTGTGTCAGTCCTGCGCCTCAATTTGTGCACACTAGCGCAGCTAATCGTTTCCCAATACTTTCAACTAGTCCTCCCACTAACCCTACCGCGCTGCCTAGATAACTCAGTCATGACAGGGCCCCCTTACTGCAACTCTACCGCACTGTGTAGATAACTCAGTCATGACGGGGCCCCCTCACCCCTCATTCATGACGGTGCCCCCTCATCCCAACCCTACCGCGCTGCCTAGATAACTCAGTCATGACAGGGCCCCCTTACCGCAACTCTACCGCGCTGTGTAGATAACTCAGTCATGACGGGGCGCCCTCACCCCAAACCTACCTCGCTGCATAGATAACTCAGTCATGACAGGGCCCCCTTACCGCAACTCTACCGCGCTGTGTAGATAACTCAGTCATGACGGGGCGCCCTCACCCCAAACCTACCTCGCTGCATAGATAACTCAGTCATGACAGGGCCCCCTTACTGCAACTCTACCGCACTGTGTAGATAACTCAGTCATGACGGGGCCCCCTCACCCCTCATTCATGACGGTGCCCCCTCATCCCAACCCTACCTCGCTGCCTAGATAACTCAGTCATGACGGGGCCCCTTACCGCAACTCTACCGCGCTGTGTAGATAACTCAGTCATGACGGGGCCCCCTCATCCCAAACCTACCTCGCTGCATGGACAACTCAGTCACGAAGGGGCCCTCACCCCAATCATACCCCGCTGCTTAACTAACTCAGTCAGGCAGGGCATGGCGTACGGCTCCATGCGATCAATAAACTCGTGGATTCGGGCCGGGAAGGTGTATAGTCACGTGATCAATCAGGTTGGTGCCCCGCACTTGATAAGAAGGGTGTGACGATCATAAGGCTGACTCGAAAAGTGCTGCCCCAGAAGATTTATCCATAATAAGCCAATAGACATGGATAGTACCAACATATGGAACGCCGTGCTTGTTAACGTAATCTGCTTATCTTTGCTCTCCTGTGGGAAAGCCGATAACAGTAAGTAGGACTCGGTACACAGAGCATTTATCATGCTCAATTATACCATATGACTAGAAGCTTAGCTTTCTTGACATACATCTTGAGACTTTAATAGTATTTTCGCAAATCATTATAGCAGACAGAGGGAATTTGTATTTACTTACCATTCGTGTTGACAGGGGTCGGTGTCAGGTGACATTCTGAGCCTGTTGATAACTCGTCAAGCGGCAGCAATATAGATATTGTAAAACATTTTTGCGGAAAGAAATAGCGTCACTGACTGATTTCGATCTGCTATAAGAAATTATATCACAGAAATTTGAACAAAATGATCAGAGAATGATAGCTTTGTCTGAGCTCATTAACTAACCACGTCCTACTGATCTACATGTTATCGATGAGTTACAGTTCCCGATACAAGCAAACGACGACAAGGCGAAAACGTATACAACTCATGAAACTTGAATAAAATCACCAAATATTCCTGTAAAAGTCTTTTAATTTTACCTATGATTTAATTAGAGGGAATAAAACCTGCGACTACAGACTGTAAAGGGGAGCAGAGCATCTGTACCTGTGATTGCGAACCTTGGGTTCAATTTTAGAGGATTTGCATATAAATCACAATTACATATTCTTGATTAGTCGTTCAAAAGAGCCCTAATATGACACAGTTTTTGTTCTTTTATATAAAAGTTTGGCATTGAAATCGGCTGAGTTTGACCATTCATGTGATTGGAACAGAAGTCATTGCATGTTCTTTTACTCATGCAGTTCACTTGTCGTTTGCGCATTTTTGTAAACTACTTCGACAGCTGTTTTCAAGTTAACCACAACAATAAAGTATAGATGATGATTAGACGGAAAGCGGGTCATGCAACTACACAAATATGGCGCGGAACTAATAACATACATGCTATGTGTTGCTAATAGTTTCCTAGGGTATATCGTGTTTACAAATTCCAGCCTCTGTCCACTGGGAACTTAAGCTTTATAATGACCTCATGGCAAACTACGATAAAAACATCAGACCAGTTAGAAGACGAGACCAGCAGATCACGGCTACTCTGATGTTCTCATTGGCTCGTGTAGAGAGCTTGGTGAGTGATTGTTATGATAAATACCTCGTCTAGTTTGTAGTTTAAACATAAACATCATGAGCATTAGCTGTCGTTGGAATGTGACTATGCAGGATGAGAAAGCCCAAGTCATGACAACGTTTGGCTGGATGCAAGTTGTAAGTATTTTATACCCTTCCGTATTTGATTTCCGTCTGGAAACTTTGATTTCCGTCTAGGGTTAAACTCGTTAGTATAAGGGTTATATAATATGACCTGTTACCTGTACCTGTATATAGAGGGTTAGGGTTAGTATAATATGACCTGTTACCTGTATAGTATAATATGATGTTACCCTGTATTACCCTGTATAGAGGGTTAGTATAATATGACCTGTTACCCTGTATAGAGGGTTGTATAGATGGTTAGTATAATATGACCGGTTACGTGTATAGAGGGTTAGTATAATATGACCTGTTACCTGTATATAGGGTTAGTATAGGGTTAGTATATGACCTGTTACCTGTATAGAGGGGTATAATAGACCTATCCTGTATAGAGGGTTAGTATAATATGACCTGTTACCTGTATAGAGGGTTAGTTAGCATAATATGATCCGTAATATGACCTATGACCTGTTACCTGTATAGAGGGATATAATATATGTTACCTAGTATAATATGACCTGTTACCTGTATAGAGGGTTAGTATAATATGACCTGTTACCTGTATAGAGGGTTAGTATAATATGACCTGTTACCTGTATAGAGGGTTAGTATAATATGACCTGTTACCTGTATAGAGGGTTAGTATAATATGACCTGTTACCTGTATATATGACCTGTTACCTGTATAGAGGGTTAGTATAATATGACCTGTTACCTGTATAGAGGGTTAGTATAATATGACCTGTTACCTGTATAGAGGGACATAATATGACCTGTTACCTGTATAGAGGGTTAGTATAATATCCGTTACCTATGACCTGTTAATATGACCTGTTACCTATAGAGGGTTATATATATATGACCTGTATGTTAGTATAATTACCTGTATAGAGGGGTTTCCGTAATATGACCGTTAATGTATAGAGGGTCTGGCTGTATAGAGGGACCTAACCACAGTATAGAGGGTTAGTATCCGTAATGTGTTAGGGTCGGCGCAGTGGACCTAACCACAGTACCTTAGTAAGACTACAATATCCTCGTATGAAGTAATATTCAACATGCACAAGGGCTCTTCATCCGTGGCCTATACCTGTAATCGAGTAGTACTCCACCACCATCTTATCCCTTCAACAGCGCTGGGTAGATGAGATTCTCCAGTGGAACCCTGCTGATTACTGCGGAGTGGACAAAATGACGATGAACGGCGAACAAGTGTGGATACCTGAAATTGCTATGCTCAACAGCGTAGATCAAGGCTCAGATCTTACTCTCGACGCAAACTTCAGGTGATAATGCTTATGAATTGTTAGATTAATGGATTCATTAAAAATTACATACTTTGAGATCTTATTGTTGCAATGCCCCGTCTAGAGTGACAATCGCCCCCGATGGCCTGGCCCTCTGGGCGCCTGGTTCCAAATGGGAAACTTCCTGTCGGGTCAACCTTCATTTATTTCCATTCGACAGTCAAATTTGTGAGGTGCAGTTCATTAACTGGATGTATGGTGCTACAGAAGTTAATCTCACATATGCACTACCTGAAGTGGATCTAACATATTATGTACAAAATGGCGAATGGGAACTCACATCCACAGCAGTTGGGCGAAGAGAGCAGGTTTTCAATGACGGATCCCAAGATTTTATTCTGCCCATGGTGGCTTTCCAACTGAGACTGAAGAGAAAACCGACCTTCCTTGTTCTGAACCTGGTTGTGCCAGCCTTGATCATGACTCTCATGGCGCTCCTGGTGTTCTGTCTTCCGGTAGAAGCTGGCGAAAAAGTAAGGTTCTATTCAATGGACAGATTATTTGTACTACCAGTTTTATTATAACTATATAGCGGAGTAGATTGTGCGGTGTTTGATCGTCAGATATCGTTGGGAATCACTGTGTTTCTCTCCTACTCGGTGGTGCTACTCATGGTGTCTGACATAACACCTAGGGCCAGCGACACAGTATCTGTACTTAGTAAGTTAATGGCGCAACAGTCAATAAATTGTACATGAATATTTATCATTGAATTGCTTTATGAAAGTTCTGGTTATCACATTCACAGCTGTGTATATCATCATCAGCATGGGTTTGACTGCCTTGGCCCTGTTCAGCACCGTCTTAGTACTGCGTGTCCATCATCACTCCCCAGACAAGCCCGTCCCTTCCTGGTTACATACCTCTATTCTCAGAGCACTCGCCTTCCTCCTCTGTATGAGACGACGCCGTGACATGCCAAATAGTGGTGGTCCCAAGTGGGCTAACAGCGTACAGCAGATGACGAGAGATGTCCAACCTTTGAGCAAAGTTGATTCAACAGACTCGCAACTGAAGGGATCAGCTGTTTCCGGTGACATCACAGAGCTACTACGAACCAAGGAGGCAGAACGTAGTGAGAAAAGGAGGAACGAGGACAACAAAGGCGACTGGGAAGCTGTTGCTAGGGTGATTGACAGATTGTTCTTGGTAATCTACTGTATTGTTATCATCATAACATCTGGTATTTCGATGGGAGTCATGGCAAACAATAATGAGGATGGCTTTATTGATGGCGTTATTTACATTGTCTCGTAACTAATTTTAACTGCCAGTGACGTGTGGGATTCAGTTTGTAATACTTGCTTCAATGTCAATTCAGCTCATATTGGTTTTGCATTAGTACCCAGTCGATTGTGATAAATGAACGTCCTCATTTATTCAAGGATAATGAGTTATGAGTCACCTAAATGTATTTTTATAAATTTGTAGCTAATTTGTTGATTGTAGAGTAGTTTCCAACCACTCCATATATTTATTTTCAAGCTAGGATAAGTTAAGCTGTTAGTCAATACACATATTAAATAAAGCTTCAAATTGGCTTATATAAGACATTTTCGTTTAGAAAATAAAAGCGAGTATTCATGTTGATTAATTATGAGCAAACGCTCATTGTCAAATATAAACCTCGAATTCACTTAATATCGCTGATTAATATTTCATTCAATTAACGGCATAAGATTCACCTAATTGTCCACAAAGCAACCTTAAATTTCACAAATAACCGTGACATTACTGCACATCTGCTGTGGACCGCAAGAATACTTTGATATAATGGTTTGGCGCCAATAAATAATCAGGTAGAACACATAACGCAACTGGCTGGCTGTTCCTCATTGCCCTTCACGCTTTTTCACGCTTTTGGATTCAGAGACAGTAAAAGCTGACGCCTCTCGTTCACCATTTGGAAGGATCAGTTGTGAACACATTATAGTAGCTGGAGCAGGGTGGTAACTGATTCGGTTCAACTCGACTAACCACTTATAATAATCAGATGTCGGCAACATCAGGCGTCATCGACACCGAGACAGAATGAGACGGGTCCTGAATGGGTCTCCATGACATGATGGCGGACTGAGAGCTCCGTATTTCAGACAGTCCGTTGTTCAAGAAAGGCGACACCATCTTAGATACCCAAGCATTATACGAGCACGTCATCAGTGTCATACCGACAGTGAGAGGAAACTGTATCGTGATTTCGTTGGTCAATATGGCTTCCGCGAGTGAGGACGATGTCTGCGCGTCTCATTCATGGCGCCAACAATGGCGCCTTTCTCCAATTCTCTTTGGAACCACTCTTTCACTTGCTCCGCCATGTGTCGCTTGCTGTTTTCTAATCCTAACTATTCCATGCACTTCACTAGGCGACCTTCTTCTTCAACGTCACCATCTTTTCCTCGCTCGTAAGTTTACCGCTGCTTACAAGCAGTTGTCCTGACCAATTGACGCTGTCATATGAACATTAATGTTGGTTCAGTTCGGGGTTTGAATAGTCCATGTTGACTTTGTAGGATGATCACGCTCCATCCATAATAAACGGCTGTCGAAGTATCCAGATATTGAAATTACAACAAAATACCATTCGTATTGCGTAAGGTATGATTGTAGACAATGCACGAAGTGATATGAGATGATAAGTTATATAATTAATTAGGAAAACTAGGAAACGCCATCATGCTTTGCGTGGCACTGAAGCCTCGATGAGTGAGCACTCGATTACTGGTTCTGCCGTGGGCCATGAACAATTGTTCGGTTCAGATGCTTAAGCTTAATAACGTGAAGCATTTACTGCGAATCATGATGGCTCATTTGCCGAAAGAACCACAGAGGTTAAGATCCGACACTGTGGAATACATAACATGGACTGTTATAGGATCTATTGACATGTATAAGAAATGACAGCATCATTCTCTTTATGATGAGGATTCGCATGGTGTTTTGAGATGGTCCGATGGTAGTGCAAAATTGAAACGTTTCAAATTAGTAGTGGTGGAAAAGAAAAACGTTCGAGCTATCAATAGCGGAAATGAGAATTCCAATGGAGTGAATGTTATAATTTTTCCGTGGATCACTTTTCCAATGCTCTATATGTTAATCATTTTCCCATTAGACAAGATTTCTATTGCAGTGAATGTAATTCGTTTCCCCCATGGTTAAGATTTCCATTACAATGAATATTATTCATTTTCCCCATGGATTAGATTTCCATTGCAGTGAATGTTATTCATTTCCACATGGATTAGATATCCATTGCAGTAAATGTTATTCATTTCCTCGTGGATAATATTTCTGTTGTAGTGAACGTAACATGTGAGTTATCGTGGTAATCATCGCATGATTCGATCGATTTAACCGCGGAAGCTTATGAGAAATATATCACTGTGGATAACAGCAATACGATAAAACAGCAAAACAGTCCTTGGGAATATGCTCCTATTGGGAATATATCGAAGTATATTTCATACTATGCATTGGTATTCACTGAAACCACATCAAGCGGTATGGCGTTAGTAATCCAAGATCCAAGCCGTAAGTACCAATACATTCACATAGGTTTACTCTTATAACCTTTTCTTTTTTGTACATGTACAAAATATGATTGAAATAATTTGAACGAAAGCTAGTAAACATAATTAAAAACAAAGCATGGCCGCACCACAATGAGTCATTACATTGGATATAATTATTAATTGCGAATTAGCGAGGCTATTTAAAGGTTAAAGGATATAGCATCCACAAAACGTTAACATACAGCTGATTCAAGGGATATGCACCTTACGTCGTCATTTGATGGAAGCAATTTACTGACGATATAGAATGATTATGTAAATCAACCACCATGCCTTTAATGGTATGCCATCTGGAATGGCTCACAGAGAGTTCGCGGACATACCGTTTCTAGAAGTTAGTGCTACGAAGCACACCGACAAGAGCGCAACTGTACTCACGGTGTTAATTTTCTCTGTAAGGACAACATCTAGACAAGGAAATGTGCAGCCCGTAAGGGACAGGGATCCTATCTAAATAAACAACTGCAGTTGCTGGGTTAAGTTGAACAGTAGAAAAGATATTTGTCAGCCTCAATTTTCTTTAAATACCGAGGTAGATATGTCGTCCTGTTTAGATGCGAATACCAGCTTGTAAAGCTGTAAGCGTTTGGGTACCTGTTGTTCCGAAGTCCATATACCGGTTAATGAAACGTCTTAATTTTCAACGTAGCATTCCCTGGGTCATGTCGTCATAAAGGAACCAGTGCTTTGCTTTGAAATTTGCAATCATCATAGCTATAATTTCTCACGACAATATGGAGACAGCGGAATGCTTGAACAAGCTCGCAATATTATATTTATCCAATTATGTTAATATTATAAGTGCTGATGTAGTGGACATGCTTTTAACTCACCTGTTTCATAAAGCTGTATTGTGCCTGTCAGAAAGGTCATTTGCTTGGCTGAATCAAATACCCTAGTGTATTAGCAGAGAAGAATGGATACATTTACTACAACATAGACACGTGGATTGTTTGACGATGACGATGTCTATTCATTACCCAGTTGTGCAACTCATTATGCTGGTGAAGCATCACAAACGTGCAAGATGACACAAGCAACATTATTAAAACAGCAACGTACAGCAAGACATTGATATAGTGCGAGTTTACATTTTATCCTAGATATTTCATCGGTTTTAGAGTCTACGAAATATCCCACTTCGCAGCTCTGTTAAATGCCCTTTTCATTTGATACCCATCCCCGAGAAAGTGAAACCGGCGTGACCAACTTGGCTTTTGTCAGGATTTTTTCTGATAAGGGCTGCAACCACTGTATTTTAGATATGGTTTTATGTCCGTTTAGATACCATTACTGAGATTGTGAAATAGCGTTGTACATAAAGAGAAAGGGGATTGTCTCGTTGCTCTTCAGTGTGATGTGTGCCATCATGAGAAGGAGGATGGTGGACGAGAGCAAGATCGTTATGCCAAGAGATAACCATGCTTACATAAGCATTATGAAAAAAACTTTAATAAAGGGGCTTTTTCCCTACCCTTTGACCGGATTCCATTGGCAGACTGAAGGCCAGTAGGCTCATGAGGTTCATGATGAGTACTGGGATGACGAGGCTGATGACGTAATAGAGCCTCTTAAGGCAAAGATGAAATGCCACAATTGGCATGCTGACGTCAGCAGATTCATTTGCGTCCTGTCCATAATGGCCGCGAAATCAGTTCCCATTGACCATTAGCAATGTAACAGAATTCGTCAACTTCTGAAAGAGAGTATGTTAGGTTGAGCACAGAGCTGCTAAACATTGAACTGATATACTGCACCTCACAAATGTAGATGTCGAATGGAAAATGACGAAGATAGACAGGAAATGCGTCATTTCATTAACGGCGCCCTCTTGACGTTCCCATTGGACATTATTGACACCCTTCAAATTATAATAAACCAATAAATAATAGTGTTAAAAATGTATCTAAAACAAACATCACATTCACTATTTATGATGTTTGGAGTTAATCAGTCACCTGGACTGAGTAGTGTGTCCTAGATCAGAGCCGTCGACGCTGTTAAGCGTGGCCACTTCAGGCATCCATACCTGATCACTGTTGACTACCAATCTCTCCACCAACCTGCCTTACTCATCCGGGTCCCACTGTAACACTCCATCCGTCCAATCCTGCCACACAATGCCAGACTCATGCAAAACTCGTTCACTCGTCTAGATCTTTTATAGAATGTATTTTCTACAAGTAACCAAGAAACACATGTGCATTAAAATAAATATATACCATACTAATCTGTCCAAATGCTGTCATCACTTGCGAAATCCCATCCTATAAGTAAATCTTAATTGTAGTGAAAGGCGAGCCAGCAGTATGTTGATTTCGACTATATACCACTAATACATAGTGTTATATTAAGAATGACAAGAATATATATATATATATATATATATATATATATATATATATATATACATAAATATATATACATAAATACACACATGTATTATATATTGCTCATTATATACATATATATACTTATATAGATACGTAAATATATATATTCACACATTTATATAGGTATATACATATATATATATATATATCTATATATATACATAGATATGTATATATATATATATATATCGAAATATATATATATATCTACAAATATATGGAAATATATATATATATCTAAATATATATATAACTAAATATATATATATATATTTATATATATATATAGATATATATATATATATATATATATATAGATATATATATATATATATATATATATATATATATATATATATATATATATATATATATATATATATATATATCTATATATATATATATATATATATATATATATATATATATATATATATATATATATATATATATATAAATGAGTTGAATCGTGGACCAGATTTAGAGGGCCACAAGTACGTAATTACAATAAAAAGTCAGGAATTAATATATGTAACGCATCACTGCTGGAGAAGATAAAGTTGCCTTCTAAGTTTTCCAGTATTGACAAACGTAACTGCATGCTTGCTATCATCTGGGTGTCGGAATTATTCACAGGCATAACATGATTCTAAATTTCCATCTGGTCCCTTCAAAGTTTAACTCTTATACTTACAGCATCTGCACAAGTTGCAACCAGGTTAATTTTCATTGAGTAATCATGAAATTCATACATATAAATCAGATATCCTATGAATCTCAAGGACTGGGGTTGCCTCAGCGATTCTGCTAGTTGCCTCAGCGTGAGGATCGCGATTTTGCCAATTGCTTCATTGAATTTGTGGACATGCCAGCTATGGCAGTGTACCCAAGGCAGTGATGGGGCAACAACGTCTAGGAGGAAATACCGACGGAACAAGCATTTCTTGTCACCGAAAATAATCGTATCGCTGCCAGAAAAAAAGTGTGATGTGATTGTCAAACAACTGCATTTCTTACGAGGCATCGCCCGTGAGAGATGTAGACCCACGCCGTGTTTCAGATGTAAAACACATTTATGCTTCTAGTGTAACGACGCTGTCCGAAACACAGTGCGCATTTTGCCTCAAACCGTTATCATATTATGTGGTATCTGAAACAGATACACCACACACTAACTTCAAGCAGTCATCATTAATTTCTAGTGTTCTTGAATTTAGACATCTACTTTTGCAGTGCCGTAGTGCCTTTTTGGAAAATATTAATGTCATAGGTTTGTTTGCTGGATTCATTTGAAAATGCAAGCAAATTCATTCAGAAAATAATGCCACAACTATATGGAATCAAACTCTGGAGTCGAATCGTTACAAGTTCGGGATAATGCTGTTTTATGTAATATATTTGATCAGTTGACACCAGCTAGAAATAATAATATTCTCTGAAACAAGTGAATCAATTCAGGTGATGTTGCATTTTTCCTGCTAATAAATGGGCAACAGCACTACTCCTTATCGATCGCGCACTATCCCACTACTTTTATAAATTTACTCCCGTCATCCATTTTCCATCCCTTATTTGCGGGTCAACATTAATATTTGTCCGACCTACGACACTGCCATTACGCAAGCATGCCTATTGCACACATGCATCGCACCATGTCAAACAAAAGGTACTGTAATGGGCATGATAGTCGAATACAATGCACCATGGGTTCACACTCCCCCGCAGTGCCTTATGGGATACGCTATGCTATAGGCACTGCAACAAGTTGGAAAATGTGGCAGATCACCACATTTTTTTAAGTGCCAATACAAAATCAGTAACAGTTTTAAATGTAATTTAATATTTTAAGGCAGAAAGTGAATCTATATTGCCTGCAAAAGTGAATATAGTCTTGCTGGAGAGGGAAAACTTGTGGAACTATATCTTCTCTCAGCTGCACCCACTGTTTCGATGAGTGAGCAGTTTGTACAGACAACAAAATGGCTTCCAACAACAACCAAGACACAAGTTCAAACTTAGTTTCTACAGAATTAAGCACTTCTTCCCATGTTTCTGAAAAGTGGGAAGAAATTCTTGGTTCTTTAGAAACTAAGTTTAAAAACACATTTAAACCAAGGCAAAAAGAAGTACTAAAGACAGTTTGGAAAGTCAAAAGGACGTGGTGGCTGTGCTGCCAACTGGCTATGGAAAGAGCCTAATTGCAAGCCCTGACACCTTTGTTGAAAATGGCCAAAGACAAACTTTTTGGATCAACTCTGGTAGTGTCTCCTTTGAACATCATCCATTCAGACCAGCTAAATAAGCTCCCTAAAATAGGACTCACAGGCTGCAAATTGGATGTCAAGGGGAATGCCACGTGCAACATTTAGGAAGATTGATCTTCAGATGAAGAGGAGGAATATAAGAAGGTATTTATCACTCATAAATATTCCACAGATCAATGTATCCCCAGTGTGTTTATCAAATGTGTGTTTATTGTTGCTACGATATCAGAGCATATTTAGGGAGTGTTCATAAATTACGCCTGAGGGGGGGGGGGCAAAAGAGGTGGGGGACAGTTTTTTTACCCTTTCCTGGTGGTGGGGTTGAGGGGGGGGGGAATTTTCTTTCGGGTATTCATTTCGACATTTTGTTACTCCCCCCAGGCATAATTTATAAACACTCCCTGAGTGTGTACTATTTTTACAAGCCAGATAGAAACTGGATGTGTCCTTAACATGTCAGTTATTCTTGCTTAGACTGATCAGGTCTGCCTGGTAGATGCCAAGGTTGAAGACATCGAAGAAGGAAAATTTGACCTCATTATTGCCCATCCAGAAGCATTGTTCTGTACCAAAGTTGGTAAGAGTCTGTAATCACTGGTAATACAGCGAGGTCTTCCAGCGCAAAGTCCTTGCTGTCGTGATAGACGAATGCCACACTGTGGATAAATGGTAAGCACTATGAATGAGCCCTTCATTTATTTCCTATGTTTATGCAGTCAAAATCATGTCTATCAATATTGATATATATTTTCAACATTGTTATCAATAATGTGTTCTGTCCTCTGTGTTTCTTTGCAGGGCTCACAGCTTTCGCCGTGCCTTTGGGGAGCTACACCCATTGCCTAGCTTCTTCAGCTTTCCAATTGTAGCACTGAGTGCAACCATCACAGTGGCCACTATGAAGAAGCTTCCTGGACTATTGGGTATGGCGGACCCAGCGATCATTTCTGAAAATCCCGACAAACCAAACATTTTCTTGGACAAAAGGAAGAAAGCACCAAATGTTGACATTTCTGCATGCAGAGCATCAATCTATGAGGAGTGCAAACGCCTCAAGAATGAAGGGCAGAATTACCCTGTTACTCTAATGTACATGCCCATAGAGTGGATAACAGAAGCGCAGCCGTTTGCTATGGATCTATTTAAACATTCAAAACTAGAGCATTCTCCATTTGGCTCAATCTTCTCGTTCCAAGACCCAACTGTTGTGGAGTATATCACAAATGATCCCAGAAAGAAGGATCCCAAAGTTCGTCTAGTCTTCAGTACCTCAAGTGTTGGAATGGGATACGATTCACCATCTATCACAAGGATTGTCTATGCAAAATCACCAAGGAATCTTGTGGACTATGTCCAGCAAATAGGGAAGGCAGGACGTATTTGTGACTGTTCAGTCGAGTGATTTCTCACATTCTTCAGTCACAAATCGGCAAACAATAGATTTCAAGTCAAACTCAAGTTACTATAGTCATTTGTTTTTAAGTCTTCAGTCTAGTGATATCACACATTCGCGCATAATGAAACTGCTCAAGACAATAGTGTTAATCAGTACACCCACACCCCAACCTCTGCGGCAAGGTCAGCTTCTGCTGCTTGCTCCATGAGGTTCACACACACCACCATCCTCTGTGGCAAAGTCAGCTGAGGCTGCTTGCTCCTTGAGGTTCACACACCACCAGCCCCTGCGGTCAGATTCTGCTGCAAAGTATCATTATTTTGTTCAAATTCAACCCCCCTTGTTAAGCTTAGTGCCTCGTGTATTAAGGTGTGAAATCACACGCCGACAATTAAACAACTGCTCAGTTACCGTGTCGGCGTATGCCGCGCTTATTGCGATATTTAGCTAGTATTGTATGAATGTATTTAGATATAGGGTCTAGACTTAGATATATCCTGTTTCCCCTCAATGGGCGATCCATACAATCCCCATATTATGGATATAGTGCGGCTCATTCAAATACCCACTAATTGTTTTGCCAAACTCCCCGATATTTTATTAAATTGCTTAAATTTTATGATATGCGTTCCATGGATAGCGATCATAGAATTAAACAGTTAACATTGGCTTTCGGAAATCTAATTCGTCTTTGAGAAAGTATGTGTGATTTAGGTTTTATTAACGTGAAGGTCGAATGGTGACCATAACCACGGATCACAGATCTGACGAGATCAGTAAGTATCATGGTCAACATTTCAGGTAGCAGGTAGCCCGCAGGATCTTGTCCCAGACGTTTAAGGATGAACGGCCTACTGATTGGTATAATGAGTTTAGAACCAATTCAGTTGTTAAGTTGTTATAAACCCTACACTTGGAGTTCGAGTCTTCATTATTACAAGTGCGTATCGTGTGCATCTCAACACCACGATCACGTTACGACAATATTAACTTGAGTTTGACTTGAAATCTATTGTTTGCCTATCTGTGACTGTTCAAACTAGTGTTTTCTCACATTCTTCAGTCAAAAATAGGCAAACAATAGATTTCAAGTCAAACTCAAGTTACTATAGTCATTTGTTTTTAAGTCTTCAGTCTAGTGATATCACACATTCTTCAGACTTAAAAACAAATGACCATATTAACTTGAGTTTGACTTGAAAGCTATTGTTTAAGGCTTGTCAAAGGAAGAAATGTTTTTGCAATAACACAAACACTTGTTTCATTCAAGATCAATTAGAAAGCACTTCATATTTAGTGTACCAAAATTTATCATAAGGCTTAGGATAGTTTATTTACAAAGCAGTGAAGATTTGGCAAGTACCTGTACAATATACAAATTAAGAACAGTACATGTATAATAAATTGTCAATGTATTTATGCTGATACTCTCAGGTGTAAAACTGAATTCCAACTGTTCTTTATTTCAATAAACTTTGCTATTTACCAATAATACCTGCTTTATTTTTGTGTCGTATATATTTATAACACAAAATCTTTATATATAATACATTATCAAAAGTTATTTCTTAACAGTTAATTTGAATTTGCATGTGATTCTGTTTATCGTGTACACTGGCATAATTTATGTCACTTGACAGTCATAAAGTAAAATATCCTGTTATCGATCGTCAGTCAGGCGTCATCATCCTCCACTTCCTCTATTTGTCCACGGCATAACCTTACAATGACTGTGCGTAGATGGGCCCTTAATCCCCCCAAGTTAATAGGTGTGAATGGGGTTACAGCCGGTTGGGTTCCAAACTTACGCCCCGCTTGAAAGTTGAACGGCCGTAACTGCCTCAGGACTCTTTTTACCTTCTGTCTGTCCTCCTCAGAAATTCGTTTCGAATGACGACTCGATTTTATTCTTGTGTTGAGTACAGCACTGAAGTTTCTTGTGGTCTGGTCAATAGTGTCGGCTGCCTGTGTGGACCTGATAATGGAGTTTTCATTTTTGTTTTGGCCAAGCTGTTGGATGACATCTTTCCATCACCAGGTCAGTTTCTGTGTTCTGTCCAGCCCCATCATGAGTGTTGATGTAACTACCCTCAAGAAGGCGCATCTGCATTCTTGGTGATGAAACGATCGTCGTCTTTAGAAGGAGGTCCACATTCTCTACAAAGTATTTGCTCAGTTTGGAGTGGGAATAAAAGAATGGGATGCTGGCCTTCATCCCCAACACAGTTCTGTCAAAGCCCCCTTCTTTGGCTGTGTCATTGAGATGCATCAGGTGAAGGGCCCAGTGACAGAAGTTTGAGGAATAACCCATCACTTCATCCTTTGGAGTAGGTACCATTTTCTGGCTGACTAGAATGAAACCCTCACTGGTTCTACCAACCACAGTCTGCACCATCCGGACCTGCTGTTCCACTGGAGGGTTTATTGTTGAGGGTTGGTGTTGTTCAAGACTGAATAGGCCGTAGTTGTAGCGGTGTAGGAAGCCGAGGAGGATCTGGTCTGCCAGCTGCACCTTTTGCTGCTTCCCAAGGCGTGCAATATTGATCGGGATTGCAGGCTGAGAAGGAACACTGTCATAGGTGTCCATTCCCATGTACTCTAAACATTGTTCCATGATGAACATCTCCCCAACAAGCAAGAACAAATCCTCGCGAGCATTATAGTTGTTCTTCACCTTCCCATTGACATGCGTCCGGCGAAGCAGTACTTTGAAGTAGTACAAGGTGTCTCGATCCCTGCCGGCATTCTTCGCCCAGAGGCGCTTGAAGGCTTTCTGTGGAAATATTGAGGCAGTACTGGTAGGCTTAAGTGTGTTTACTCTAAGGGTAGTAGCAGTAGATAAAATAGTATCAAAACTTTTATATATGCCATTTATAGTTCTCTTTGTGAAATTATGAGTGAAAAGCTAAATTATATTGTAATATGTCTGCTTGTAAAAAGACGAGTAAGAAATTACTCACATATAGGAAATCTTGTTTATTGTGCCAAAGGGTGCAATCAAATGGACCTATGTCCTCGAACTGTTTGACGCGATCCACTGATAATGTCCGGAGTTGTTTGGCCCCAAGCAAGCGCACACTTGTCAGCTGGTCACCAAAGAACGGAATAGATTCCTCTTCGAGCATGTTCGTGTTGCCTGGATGTATCAGAGCATTACAAATTAAGTGCCAAAGAACTGATTTTGTTATATAGAAACAAATGGTATTCTCTAAGATTATTCTCTAGGATACTGGGCTTGGTTATTAAATTTCACATACCCAGGGCTTCCTGGTAGTATCCATGCACTGAATCCTCTGTAGCATCCAATATCTTGACACAGTCTTCATATTTGGCCTCATTGAGTAGCATCAGTTTAGTGGGAATGAAGTCAGTTTTCTTGGCCATCATCTCTGAGAACTGTGGGGGATATGTTTTGGAAGTATAGATTCCATCCACTTCAAACTAGGGCAATTTCGCACAAGATGCCTGCCTAGTATGACCTGTATATAACAGAGAATGCAACAGGAATTGTTTAGTAATTTGTTCTTTGGAAAGGATAATTAATATTTGTTATATAAAAAACTCATCTATCAAACACAGTTTACCTTGTAAGAGTTCAGCAGTGATTGCCTTTCATCTCCAGTTGGGATGAATAATGAGCCCAAGTCAATGTTGGCAGGGTCCACCCTACGGCGAACTGTTGACAAGTCATACATTTGCCTTGCCAACCGAGAGAAGACAATGAGGATACCAAAGAAATGGCAGTCTTGGATTTTGTGGTCACTGGCCTGGTGACGAGTATCAATTGTGATGTCAAGGTTGTCACCGACGATGCTGCACAGGCAACAGGATTGCATCTTCCTAACCACTCGAGTATTCTGATAGGCACAAGTCTCCTCAACCAAGTTTACCCGTGATGTTGGGCTGAGAGTGAGGCCAAGGCGATTGCAGGTCAAGAGAGCCTGAAACACCATTTAGGAACATTGTGAAATATTAAATGACATAACTCACATACTATTCTAAAACCTATGGACTAGTTAGTATCACATGCAGAAATTGTGGTTTTAAAGATTTCTTAACTATGTTGTTAGTTGATTGTAAGGTCAACTGGGTTAATTCTATTCATACTTGTCTTATTGATGAGTTGCAGCTTCCAACAATGTATTTCCTTTTGCATGAAGGTGGAGACTTGATTCAACAGGGCAATGTAATCAGACATTTAAAGATGAATATGGACACATCAAGGTAAACAGCACTCGGGAGTCACAGCTAACTGCTGGATGCGGTCCTTGTACCCAGCTTTACATCTGGAAAAATACAATGCAATGGGAAAAGTAATTAACACATTCATTTTGTCCTTTTGGTGATTCAGGTGTATATACATTTGATATCTATCTTATAATTCATACAAACACCAATGAACCTCATGCAATTAAAATGAAATAAAAAAGGGCCTGATTGCATTTAAAATGGAATTTACCTGTTCCTTAAGGCTACCACGAATCATTAAGAGTGTGATCACTCGCTGCATTGCTGACAGCTGCATGTTACGGAAAAACAATAGGATGCTGTAGGCTAGGGTGACAGGACCAAGAACTTTGGGACCTGGGCGTTCAAACTGAAACACATTGCAATGAAAGGCTATTGGTTCCATACTTATTTTTTCCTATCGTATTCCATTGTATTCTAGTATACAGATTTACCGGTTCTTTATCTCATTTAGGACTTTAGGTGGAAGGTCTCCCTCTTCAAGATGCTGAATTTTTTTTTGCTGCAGCACGGATGGTTGTCTCAGAGAACACAAAGACACACATGAGTGCTGAATATCCTCAAGCACACAAAACTTGAGTCCTCTCTGAAGAGCTGGGGTTTCATAAAAACCCCGTACTATATTCTGTGTTCTTTCGTTCAGGACCTTGTCAGACAGCTCAACCCTCTGGACTTGTGTCAGCTCCTCTGAAAATACAATGCTAAGTGGAACAGTAATATTTAGTTGTATAATATCGCAGCATTCTTGATCATGAAGACAATTGAGAGGAACTCTATTTTAGACTACCGTTCAATAGTCCTATTGATCGTCCGAGCAGATAAACCTAGGACGGAATATGTATTTATTATCACAGTATATCGATTTGTTTGCCCGGGGAAATGTTGGTGGTGCGCATTGTGGAAAAAACGGTGCTTATTACAAACGTAGTTTGTATTGAATGAAGATATGTCATTTTATAACCAATAAGTACGGACTGTTTTGTTTATATGCCATTTGTGATGACCTTTTGTTAGATAAGTGGGTCTTGTCAAATGATCGGGCCACCAATTAAATCGATGGAAAAGTGAGGGAAGTTAATGATAAGTGAATACTAATGCTTAGAAAGCACACTTGGTTAATTAACTACGGCACGTCATGTCAAAACAAACCATGCCAAATATCAAAACTATTATCGGATGTGTTATATTTTTCTTTGAGAAAAAGGCAAAACAAATGCAATTAAAGCCAGCAAAATGGCAACAAAGCAAAGATAAAATACTGATTGAGCTGAACTCTCACATCTTTTCTTGCAGAGTAGCAAAGGAAGAATTGCACATCAAACTGGCAGATTAAGGAACAACACTTGACCAATGTATCTTATACATTGTATCAATAAACTAGATCGGTACCACTGACCTGTTGTGACGAATGCAATCTTAATTGTAGCTGTGCATCATGTTTAAGTTCGAATATACGAATTTGATAAAACTGATGACTTTGTGATATTTCAGCCTAAGAGAATGTAGTGTTGTATTTGACGGGTCCGAAGAATGGTTGCATAAACATTTAAGTGGCTTACTGATTTTGCTGTTGGTTCAGTCATATGTGTTGCATTAACATAACCAGATGTACGACATTTGCATTGTACAAGCCCGTACGTTACAATATGTTATTGTTAATGTATCAAAAACTAACCAAGTTCAGTTAATCGGGATGAAACATTTAGACGTCTTATGGCATAACCAGGAAGTGGTTGAGGATTATTTCCCACAGAGTCATACTGACATAACCGCTTTGCGACTAAGATACTAATAACATCTAACAAAGCCTTTTGTAAGCACAAAAGTATTCATGGCATCTGGCCTAGAGATATAGAAATCCTAAAAAATTCATTCTGCAACAAGTCTCTTTTTATTGGAAGGCTCTTTTTAAGGCTGGCAACATGTACACTTTTCAAGACATTTGAAAATGGAGAAAAGACTATTCATTATAATTCCTGATTTGTGCAATCAAGGCATAGGATTGGGCGTGTTGTGTGATTACATTGTAACTCCAGATATAGTAGCCCAAGGGAGAGCGGTTGCACATTTTCTACTATGTGTGATCAAACAGCAAGTTGAATATTTTGTTTTATGTGCATCAGTTTGTAAACTTAGACACCATGAATTGATAGAAATAACAGATTTTCCTCCAGGGGAGCACTTACGAACAGAAACAGCCAGTGAACATTGACTTGATAGTTTTGCTTGCGGCTTATATTGAATGATTCATTTGCCTTGAGTAAATTAAAGGTGATGACGAAACATCAACTGCCTTTTCAAGAAGGGGTGCAGCGGGAGGCAGTTTGAGTGTTTATCGTGTACTTGATCGTGCAAGAACATGAAGGAAATTGGTGATGGTGTCCCTCAGATGACATGACAATAATGGTGATCTACGCTCGCTATAACATGTGTGATAGTTGGCTTCAATTCTATTAATGAAGAAGTATTCCACATGGGCGTCGATCAATGACGCTATGATATCATATTTGCTATATTTGTACAGGGGAACATTCTTAGGCTTATTAAAATGGAAAAATGACTTGCAATACTTTTGAGCCAGTAAACCAGATTTGACAGAAGGTCAATTAATATGGAGCCTTCAAGTAAAGCAACAGCTCTGCTCATGATAACACTTCATGATAGCCTTTGAGGTAATAGCGATTCAGATAACTATTCAAACTTAATGTCACTCTTTAAAGAGTTTACAGTTACAAATAATCTAACTGCTGGATTGTCTATCCGACACTTATATGATATCATTGGTAAATGCATGTTTCTCGGTGTTGAATTATAATGACCTTAACGAAAGCTGCAGTTACACCAGTGTCCGTTGCCATTGAGCAATGAGATGAGCAACATCACTCGTTAAGATGGCTTGTTACACAGATGCACTATTTGGTGGGTCCCATACGCACATTCCCGTTCAGCTCCTAGCAATCAAACCTTTACACGAATAAACAAACCAGTGTTTAGTTATTCGCCACAACAAAATTGGGTCCAAACAGTATTCAGGATTTACAGCAAAGGGCCCGTGAATACAGATGTGGTCTTATTATTTAGTGCACAAAAGAGAATGTGTGGCATTCACAAATACCTCCTCAATTTGTGTTCTTCAACCAGAGTAAACCCGGTTATCGTTGATTGATCTAGGTTGATATGTAATACCTGACATGGGTTAACAAGCCAATCCGGCTTTATGGGGTTGAGGTAACACTAAGAAGAACAATGGTCCATTAATAACCCTGCATCGCAACTGGGAAGACGTACAGGTCGTGATCACATCGTACTGGAAGTCGAGTTTACCAAGGAGCCATCGTCATATTGGACATAGAGACAAAATCGCTGTGTAAAGCAGTGCCAATACAAGTTAATGCGAAAAACAATATTTTAAGCGAGATGATCTAAGCTTGATAGTTCGTTTGACTCATCGTATCGATCTCATTCGTCGACTTAATTAACATCAGTACAGAAGCCGTATCCTTCACCTGGCCACGTGCTTTTCTCATATATCAGACTGCAAATAGGCCGTCTACTGTTAACATGTTTCATTCATGCTCACAAACCACGTCAACGATTGTCAGCTGCAAAAAGCCAGGGGCTTTTATCAGGTACAACTTTGACCCATATGTTATTTATGTGGCAGAGACAGGTCCTACTAATCGCATATGCGCTACAGAAAGATAAAGTGAATAATACGTATAATTAGAGGGGACGATGCTTTTTCGAACAGCAAAGGTACACTTATCATTTATCTAATTCAGCAAACCGGATTATGTTTGGGCCTACAATATACATCAGTCTCCCTTAAGCTGCCTTATATTCGTTCCACCCTCAGTTATCCCCGACGGACGGTCGTGGCTAGACCTTTTGTATGTGTCTTACTATGAATGATTCGTTTACCATTTGGAAAAAGTCTTGTTCGTCCCATCAGCCACCTAGTCTAGTGCCCGTCGCCTGCAAGAATTATTTCATGCTTTTAATTACTCAAGCATCAAATAAAGAAATTGCTTATGGTAGTAGACGTGGCATTAATGATAATGTGACCGCAGATGTCAGCGCTTATTTTGCAAGATCATTTCAATTTTAATGGTGTCTAGTTTTTTGTCAGTACCTGCCGTACTCTTTGCACGAACCCACAACAACCACAACGTCTGAATTATTGTCGTTAATGGGCAACGAATTGCAAGTTTCGCCATCGTATGCTAACTTGCGACACCTGATATTAGTTATTACTAAGAAAGCATGCAGATGTCATTTTGTCTTTGTGCATGCGTGATAGGTTATATTACCTCATGCCACAAAATAGCTGTTCTTGATGATGCAATGTAGTTATAACGTGGTACAAAGAAACCACAGGCAAATCTGGCGGTAGAAGATTGAACTAGGTGTTCCATAATGCCAGACATCATAAGATCAATCGGTTATCCATCTTCACACTCTGTTTGTTTGCAATCTGTAAATTAAACCTATTGATTTTCCTAAACTTGTTAGTTCTGGGATTGAATAATCAACGAAACCATTAATTTAGGCATCCATAAAGCTTAAAGTCGCTACATTGCACCCTTCCTCATCAATGTTATTATTATGCTTTTTCATTCACATTTTATCTACCAAATTATTAATGGATTAATGAACAAAAATGTCTACAAACACAGCTTTGGAACGTGTTCGAGTGGAACCGTTAAAGCAGAATGTTAGATGTGGATATACATGATACCAATATAGTGGATGTCTAATGACAGGTTAGGGAATTGCATCTGCATAACAACTTCTTAATATGAATGAAATATTGATTCTTAATCAACTTCTAGCATGCATTGTTAATACAAAGGGTTCTTCGGAAAAAAAGTTAATTGAAGGCTAAAATAATTATGTTCAGGAGTCAGAACTGATACTAAGTTCAATTATTCTACGGATCTCTTAAACCAAGAGTCTCGCCTGGCATTTATCTAACCTCTATTACCCTGACATCATTTCTTTAGTAATACATCATTTAGAAGTGACTGCCTTTCTGTATATTTAACATTGTAACATATCACCTCAAACTTTATCTGGCAAAATCTAAGTTTAATCATCAATGTTATATCGTGCCACGCATACTTTAAAATGATAAAAATAATAAAAATATTAGGCCAGTTAATGATTTGAGGTTATGTTATGAAAGTATGCTTGAGACGAAAACTGAACCCTTTAAATGCTATTGGAATGCTGTCATGTTAAGCTGCTCTAAATTGGACGACATGGGACGAGTTGAGTTGCCTTTGTGAACAACAAAAACAATGTAGAACAGAAATAAGCCTAACTCGGTACGTTGCAATAAATATTGTCCCCGATTGTTCTGCGTTGTGGTAAATCTAACAACCAAGTCTATTCAGCGTTTTACTTAACATGTATCACTTTGTAAACATGCAAAAGCTCCCAGACAATGCATCAGCGACTGATTCTTCATCGTATTAGAAATAACTGATTTTCCACTGTATTAGACAGTACGGAGGAGCAGTTACTTGCGGAAACATCCTGTGAAGCCTGAACATGCTGGGTTTGTTGGTATCTTACGTTTAATTATTCGTTTGCCTTCGTGGTTAAGTCTCGGTAATGACAGAACATCACCTGCCTTGTTAAGTAGGGGAGCAGGGGGAGACAGTAATAACGTGGTTCTGGTACTTGGTCACGCACGCAGCTGATGACGGATATTGCTGATGGTGTCAGGATGACATGACTCTATCTGGGATTTAAGCACGCCTTGGTTTGTGTGAATGCAGACTTAAATTGTATTAATGAACAAGTATCTCTAACAGGGTGTAGTTCAAGGACGCTTTAATTATAATTTTGGAAAAAAATGTGCAGGACAACCTATTTCAATAGCATATGCACGCTTATCACCTGGTGTCAGACAGATGAAGATAAGGAACAATGGGTTTTTAGCAACGTGAATTATCAAATATTTGCGGGTACATTTGCGTTAGAATGGATAATGCATTGGCCAATCGATTTATTCTGCCATTTTCTTGATTTGTCTGAAAATGAACGCCTTTTCTTTAGAGCCGATTACAGCAATGACACATCTTGTATCAGCACATTATGGGTCATCATTTCCCCCGACGCTGTTAAGGAGAAGTGGACAGATAATCATCTCAACAATGCACAGACAACCACAATGTTGTTGCTTAACTACGCTTGTGAACCGATAAAGGTAATTGCATGTACGATGTCAGTGGCATTCCTGTTAGCGTCCTTACTGAGTAAAAATGGTGGTATAGATAACTGTTTTTTAACTATGTGAAGAGCTCTTAGCATAAAAACGCGCTGCCTTAGAAGACTTCCTAACAGCATTTTGGATATAATACCAAAGGTTTTGTTATACCAAAGATCACTTAAATACAGACGTGATCTTATTGCTTAGCGCACAAATGAAAAACTGTTGTATTCACAAATACCTCCTAAAATTTGTGTTCTTCGTCTAGAGCAAATTAGGATATCGTTTTATTGTCCTGGGTTGATCTAGTTTAATGACGGGTAAAATTTTAATACTTCAGATTCTTCACTTTCAGTGGCTGACTTAGCTTGTATCAGCCTGGTTGTGTTATTAGAATAGCGGTGTATCGTTGCAATGCAAGCGCTCACATCGCTGTTTGTGACTTAAGTCACGTGTTATGGAATCAGACATCTCGTCCATGTATTATAGCAGCGTCCTAGTGACTACTCTTGTGACCCTGTATCAAATTACCACCTGAATTCGTATCAACATACACTTGTGGTGTTGCGAAAAGGAACAACTAACGCGAAGAGACCTAGATAAGTAGATATTGGATTTTTTGCCGATGCGAGACAGTTAAGTAGACAAATTGTACATTGCCATTAACATGAGTTTGAAATATCTCAAGCTTTTGCATTAATCAGTGCTTCGTTACGTAAAGGCCTGATTGGTCCTGATAATATGACTTAAGATAATATGACATAAGACTTCGAACAAACATAATTATTATATTTGGCTCTGGAACGTGTGTTTTGCTCTTGAGAACCAATATAGTTGCAGAGGCTGTTACTCAATGCAGTGTTTCAGAATGTAGTCCTTATTAAACTTAATGTACTGAATTTCATCAGTAAGCCCTTACTTTATGTAACATATCTCCTTGTGAATGCTTTGTTTGATAAGAAACGTGCATTTCCATGCTCTTGGTAATGCTTAAACAAACCCAAAGATCAGTAGGAATCAATGGGATCGAAATGATAATATACAGGGAGGTTATGCGCCCTCTATCACTAAGAACAGTGTTGAGGAAAAGAAATTAACGACGAATGATTATTTTTCATCAGAGGAGCTGCTCGGATCCGGATCATCTGACGACTGCAGCCCAAACTGTATATGATAATGACGGTTTTGTTGGTCATAGTTTCGTATATAGGAAAACGATATGAATCACATAGGGGTAATATATCAGAGCAACTCGCTGGTGATCAGTACTATGAATGAACGAGGTAAGAAAGCTGGTGATTGCAGCTGGAATGTTGTAAATCTTACCAAACCCATTGCTCCGAGGGCGGTATGACTTATTCAGTTCTCAGTGCTACATGCATTCACTATTTACTCCACCTTGTTCCCGGACTCAATGCGATATGTTTAATGAATTGCTTAATGTTTTGATTAGGTTCCCCATCAACCGCATGTCACATTTCACAATCTTAATAAGGTTGCAGATTGGACGAGGTTGAAATAATTTTTCTATTGAAAATTAGAAAGGAAAACAGGATGTATAGGCTTTGTCATTAAACGTGCGCTTAATCGTATTGCAATGGTGTATGTGTTCTGTAGCAGGTCGACTGCGGAACCTTCCCCAAATCCATGTGATGTATTTGATGGGGTGATTAAATAATGTGTATGCCAATGTGCCCCAGCAACATTAATTTGTCCGAGGGCGTACTGGCATTTGGCGTGATTTGTTCCGCAATATACAGCCACAAAACGAAATGGACATAGCACTGTTTGTAACAATGGAGATGAATATTGCCGTTTAATCACCTGCCAACTTTTAGATAAGATTTGGCAACCAGCCATCCAGACTCACGTTTTGCCTGATTGCTTGATGTATGTCCCATATCATTTCTTCAATCCTACAACAATGCTTTACCAGGAGTCAATTCTATGTGCAGCCAGTGATGCGAATGTGCATGTTATTATGCTTCGATTTGACGTCAATGAAAAATGAGTGGGGTTTATATCGTGTGCCATGCATTGTCACAATCCACAAATCGCGGTTCAACTCACCATATACATAGCTGTATGAGGGACGTATCATTCATTGATTCACCAAGTGAGGAGGTTAAGTCATTCAAGGCACATGACATAACGCTTTACATATTTTCTATGCAGCAAACCGGATTCACTATACTTTTATTCGATGAGTCATGTAAGTCAGTTCTCCATTATTAATTATTGCCAAGTAGGTGTCTGGGATCCACAGCAAATTTTATGGAGAGGATAAATCAAGACCTATTTGATAACGAGGAGATATCAACCTGGATACACAAGCCATCATTAATCTCCGGGAATATCGGCAACCAACCAATCACCATACAACAGGGGTAACAGTAAATGACGTCGATTGAGATCTATTTCACTGATGTCCGTAACCAGCTATACAATCAAGCGTGTCATGCTACTTAAGATATTCACTCACGCCCAGGAATTCTATTGATATCGCTCGTTTATTATGATTACTGTAATCACTGCGCGCAGAACTATCAGTTAACCGTAGTGATTTGGATGCCGCACCATACTCACGGCTTAGCTCGACATATATATGGTTGTGTAAGAGATGTTTTACACAGGCCGCTTGTCTTCGGCTGTTGCTGATGGTCGGGGATGTGCCGTTGACGTGTAATTTGACTATCAATGGCGGAAGAAACATTGCTCTGATCCTACAAAAATCCGGAATTCGATTATCCAACTTTAAAATCACGAAAATGACGGATTTAAAATGGGGTAAGCGGTTTGAAAGAAGTAGCAGTTGTATTATCTGATAAATAATGCGAATATACTGTAATTGCAAGCATCTACAGTAGTGTAAGCAAAGGATCTCGTATTCCTAAAAGCTGTGATATCCAGTAGGGAAGGTTGGGGAATGGGCTCCTTATCCTGATCCGAGTGGCTCCAGACGGTAAGGATACATTCGCCGTATTGGTGTACGGCCATCCTGTTAGCTATAATAAGAAGTGATAAGTATGTGTAAGAGTTGGAGTGTTATTAGCGGCAATACATCAATATGAGAATTGATTTGTTTGCAGCAACAGATTGTTTGTAAGCTGCTGTTACCTTGTGTATCTTTAATCAATTTGTTTGCATTCGTACCAGTTGAAGGAAAACGTCAAAGTACTTTCGACGCACCAAGAAGAGAAGGTCTGCAAGAGGACCAAGTCTTACGCCACCGTAGTAAGTACAACATGCCCTCTATCGAGATCTCACTTGAGTCACCTGTGGCAGTGATGACTACTCAAGAAGCCCCTGCGGTCCCAATAGCCTCTGCATCCACAGCTGACCCATTGCCTCAATCGCGAATGAGTGAGGCTTCACCACCTGCGGACGATGGCTTTCAAGAGGTTCGGCACCGTCGTCCCAGGCCAGGGTCAGGGAAAAGAAAACAGCCCGTGAAGGGAGTTATTTCTACCCCGCGAACAATTAGAGACGCATCAGAGCCAAGCCGGGATGTGTTTGTGTTCCCAGTTGAAAAAGGAACAAGCGCAGAGGACGTAAACTCGTTTATTGCAGAATCGGAGATAGAGGTGAGAAACATTGACCACGTTTCCAATAGTGAAGCAAAATTTGAGAGCTTTAGAGTTGAGGTGAAAGTCTCCGATATGAAATCATTGATGAATGATGAGTTCTGGCCCATTGGTATCTGCGTGCGGAAGTATTACCGTAAGAGTGTTCGTCAATAAATGTTAAGTCCAAACTTTACTATCGGTATTTATAATTGTCGAGGACATAAGAACGATACTGTTGTGTACATACGTCATTTAATGGGAGAATGCGATGTTCTTTTACTACAGGAGCACTGGTTATTGGAATCTGAGTTTGCACTGTTTGAACGTAATATTGGTAATGTGTCCGTCGTTGGTATATCTGGTATGGACGAATCGGAATCGTTAGTCGGTAGACCCTATGGTGGTTGTGCAATTTTACATAAGACATCTACCAAAGTTTCTGTTACACCAATTGATTTTGGAAAAAGTCGAAGGTGCCAGGCATGCGAGGTTATTTGTCACACCACTAAAGGACCTGTTAAAATGTTGATTATTAATGTTTACATGCCATGTGATAAGGATAACAGCATATCAATTAGTAACTTATAGAGTGAGCTTCTAGATCAAGCAAATGCTGTTATTACATCTCATACGGATGCTGATTTCATTATTATGGGCGGTGATTTGAACACAGACTTTTCACGGGATAATTCCAGGCATACTATATCGTTAAATAATTTCTGTGAACAAGATGTCTAATCCCATGCTTTATGAAACCCCTTGCAAATGTCGATTTCACTTATGAAAGTGACATTTTGCATGCCAGATCGTCAGTTGATCACTTAATGGTTTCAGAGAATCTAGAGTCATCTATTTTAAGCTATGAATGCATTCATGATGGTGACAATATGTCGGATCATAGTCCGGTTATCTTAAAATTGTGCTTTAGAATGTTACATGTAGATATCGCCAAATTACCATCGGGTACTAAACGTAAGTGGAAGAGCGCAAAGGGTAATGACATTGATTTGTACAAGGACACCCTGCGTAAAATGTTGGCTAATGTGGATGTTCCATCGGAAGTTTTATCATGCGCGAACCCGAGTCGTTGCGAGCATGTTGAGAAAATTGATCAATTTCACGATGACATAATTCATGCTTGCTTGGCATCGTCTCTCTGTAGTATTCCGGCTAACCGACCAAAGAAACGCCGGGCTGGGTGGACCGACGAAGTCCAATCCCTGAAAAATAAATCAACCGGGACAATTAAAGATATAATGCTTAAGGCTAAAAAAGACTACAAAAGGAAATCACGGAACGTTATGCGTAAACAAGACAAATTAGTAGCCGACAGAATGGCGGCTGCAAACGCGTCCAAAAATAACCCAATTTTTGGAAGAAAGTTCGTAAGAGATTTAGCGCACGTGTGTCTAACCCTACCATTGTAGACGATGCTCATAATGAGGTTAATATATGCGAAACCTTTAAGGACAAATATTCTAGGCTGTATAACTTGAAATGAACGATCTATACAGTTCCATATGTAAAGATGCCTCATTATGCTGAAAAACGGGCAAATACACTTCTGATCATGTCATAACCGTTAAGCATTTGATCGTGTGAAGTATGTGAAATTGTTTGCGCTTCTCAGGCAGAAAGGACTCTGTCCAACAATATGTAAACTACTCATTAATATGTACACACGTCAGAACCTGAAAGTCTGATGGAATGCTTCTAGCTCTGAGCCTTTTATTTGCACAAATGGTGTTAAGCATGGCGCAGTTCTTTCGCCATTATTATGTTGTGCATATATCGATGAATTACTAAGCCGCCTTCGTGAAGCTAGTGTTGCATGTCACATGGGCCATCATTATATGAGTGCGGTGAGTTATGCTGATGATGTTTCACTCATTGCACCTTCAGTTTCAGCGGCTAAGACAATGCTTAGAATATGCGAGGAATTTTCGAAGGAATACTGTGTGCAGTTCAATTCTGCAAAAAGCCGGTTGCATTCAATGCTTACGACTGTCCAGTATATTTAACACTAAATGATGAATTAATTGTACAAGAGAAACAAGCTGTTCACTTGGGAAGTAATACTGGTTATTGTGCGAATTTGATACATACACAGCGTGCATGTAGGGATTTGATGGCGAAAACGAATATGATTATGTCTCGCTTTGGATACTGCAACTCTGTTATTAGAAACTCACTATTTGAAGTATACTGTAGTAGTTTTTATGGGCCGGCGATGTGGAGTTTAAGACCCAACCAGCTGAGATCGAAAATCGAATACATATAAGAACCAGCGATGACATCGAGGTCAACCATGTACATACATAGTTACTCCAGTGAACGAATTTATTACGAATACATCATCATTGCATAATAATGCTGCAAGTTAACATTGCTACGTGGTAGTAACATCAATGGATGATTCTATATCGACTTAGTTATGTTATCTCATTCAAATGAATACTACATATGATTTAAGGAAATAAATAAAGGCGTGAATCTAGATCAGGCCCCACGCGCCATTTGAGCGTCTTTGTGGCTTTGTAGCAGTCATTGTAGCAGTTATGGGCATTCTTTTGAAGCACTACCTGATGTATCTAATTTGTCAAGCAATACTACTTCCCTGCTACTTCATGGGACGAATTTTTGAATAAACATGAATCTACAACAGCTGCATTAAAGGTCTCATAACATTATCTGAAGCCTACATTTCCTGTAATGACAATGACATTTGGCTTCTGTGCATCCATGGCAAGCACAATAATTTTTTTTGTACTCGTTTCAATTGTCATACAGATGTATTAGAAACATCCGCCATATGTTGTAAGACGTCTTGTGCTATCAAACTGTTCATGTATCCCATATTCTTGCGTGGATTAATCAAATGGACGTCATATGTAACCGACTGGGAAAATTGTTTAAATTTGTCTGAACAGATCTCAACTCTTCAGTCATTCAAGTAAAGGTCGATGCACTATTGTCTCTAAAGACCAGAATAACTTAGCAGGTCATGTAATTATCCTTGAGATTGAGTCTGTAGGCAATATAACTAATGAATGTTTTTAAACATTTATATTGCCAACATGCAATTAATGATAATGAAATATTTTCTTACTTGGTAAGAAATATACACCGTCTAAGACAATGCGTGTTTACATTGTTAATGCTCTAATACCAGTACGCAATCATTGTATACTAACAGCAATCTTCTTCTAAATATACCGTCGTAACATAGCCACTGACCATTTACTTCCTAAATATTTCAACCGTCTTCCACTAAATTTGCCCTGTGCTCTTCTTTTTACCATGTTATAATAACATTATACACATATCATGCACAGTTAGACCTTCGTAGGGACCATGGTAGTCAGCTGCTTCATTGGGTACAGTGTAGATCACTTGGCAGGTCATAGCACTTCCATGAATTTAGTAGATGGTTATAGAACCGGAGTATTAAGCTCCGAAGAATGTCTGTTGATTACTATTAGACCAGTGACCACATACAACTGTTGCTCCACTTAATTTACTGCCCTACAGTTATCACTACATTTAAGTAGTATGGGTTCGTACACAGAATTAGCAATAACCAATCACCACGGGAATAGTATTAGTTACTATTAACTGTTTATAAATGTAACACATACACGATGATTCCTTTTTTCAGAGTAATGCTGCCCCTTTTGCAGACACAGTTCTGCCATAGTAGCATACACAGGATGCGTGTCCTAAACAAGACCTCTTTTATCGCTACAGACGCATAAGCGACAAGCATTACAAAAATCCCAAAACAATATTGAGTTGCGAGCGGTTTCAGGCAGATGGCATACGGAGTCAAGCGTTCATAATGGATCTTACGCCCAATAATCTAACAATTAAGCAGTGGAGAAATAATGCAATGGTAAACCATACAAATAAATGGAAAGCTAAATGACGAGCGCGCATACAGGCACTTTTTGATTGCAACATGGACGGTTGCTTGGGTGGGGATTCAATGTTATTGATCACAAAATTGTTGAAAACTTCATCCGTCAAGTGGATAGGTGCATCAAAACTGGTTGCCTGGAAATATTATGTTCCGAGTTGTCGTTTGGTGTTGAAACCCACATTTCATGCCACCGTCTGATAGGCTAGTTTTCAACCGATTGAAACGGATCAATGATGTTCGTTTTATGCAGGAAGTGGACAATATCGCAATGCATCAGCCATGTACAAGGAGGAAAAGAAGAACCCAGAAGGGAATTAATCAAACTAGGTGACACTACAAAATACCCCCGGATTTGCGTTGGTTCTCTCTGCATATATCATAACGTGGGCGGTTAAATCCATGATATGGGCATTAATATCACAACACCGAGATGATAATCAGATCACAAATGTCAAAATAAAAGTCCTGATATCAGCATAGTGTCTCTCATGTTGAGATGGTTATTGCTAATGTTATATTAAGGGTATTAATATCGATGGCGCACCAACCCCTTGATGCGGGAGCTGATAATAAGAGGATGACTCCATTTTAGTCCGTAGAGTTACCCCGAAGCACCTTATCTAGTAAGATCATATAATCTGATTATGCACGCTGCATTATGATAGTTGGTTAATATCCAGTAAGATGTAAGAAGCAGGTGTTTGGAGGTTCGCTATCCTTTATTGTATCAACATGGGCAGGTTGAGAGAACTATCGCATGCATGCTAGTGTTATTGGTGTTATTTCATTAATTGACCTTCTACTGCACAACGACAAACGATGCTAAATAATGGATGACTCGACCATTTGCGCGATTGCCAAATCAGTGACTAGAGCAATACTAAAAATAAATGGCTGCACAATCGTGACGACTTTTCGACACTATTGTTTTGCATATCAGAACTTGATAACGAAGTCGAATATGACTAGTTGTGAATAGTACATTGAGCTATCATGAGCTAGTACCCTTGCTGCGCCAGACGCGGTAAATACCATGGAGCGCGTCCATAATCAAGCTACTTTAAAACTCAATGGTCATTTGTAAAGTATGTCCCTGTTAGCATTGGCTTTAACAGATGGACAATGGTACAAAATATTGCCCGTCAAAGTATGAATAATTTATTATGCACACCTCTCAGTGATCGTCATTTAAGGTTAAGTAACGTATAATCCGAGAAAGATAATTCCAGAGCAAATCACAGCCATTATATTATCAATCGACATGCTGCATTTTGTTGCACTTATATTAGAAAAGAGTGTTGAATCACATTTTGCAAATATTGGTAGTAGTATTGTAATTCTAGCAAAACAAAGTACTAGAGAATCTAGCCCATCTGATCTGAACAGTTACTAATACGGGTTGAATATAAAAATGTTTACAAAAATACTGTTGCGATTTATTTATCTGTGATTTGACCAGAAGTAATATACCCAAAAAAGATTTGAGAAAGCACAATCGCAATCACGGCATAATCAAATGTACGAAATGCACAATGTTCACGACAAGATTGAGGCAACTTGTATCATGTGAATTGACTTCAATCAATCTGACCCATTGCACGACTCACACGTTTGGCTAGCCATGTCTATCTTCTGTTTACATCGCATGACTTAGATCCGTAATAGATCCGCTATAGCGGTATGCTGATGTTCCACAGCTAAATCATATGGGGTATTGTTAAACCTGTCTCTAATTTCAGTTAAAGCTCCGTGAAGTATTAAGAAGTTGACACATTCATAATGTCCATGCCCGGAAGCAATGTGAGGGGCTGTGATCTGGAGTTCCGTTCGATTCGGTTGATGTCTGCACCTATAATGATAAGAAGCTCGATAATGTTGAGGCGTCTCCTGGAAGCAGCTGACATGATTGGTGTTTGCCCTGATTGTTTGGCACATCTACATTAATACCCAGATCCAGGGAGTACTCCAAGCAGTCTTCATGTCCTTCTAATGGAATGGACTGAATGGTAGTCATGGTGGTTTTCCCGTACATTCCGGTAAGCTCCTCATTCAACAAGGAATCTTATGACATTGAGATGTCCCCCAGTGGCAGCGTTATACAGGACAGAATATCCTACGGGAGAATGCGAATTCAATTTGGATACTTCGTGTATAAGATACTCAGCATACTCGAAATGACCGCTATAAGCAGCTCCATCTACTGGTCGACTGCTATATCTCACGTTCACATCGACCGGGATCCGTGGGCACGGGGGTAGCCATAGTTTTTTTTCCAGACCTAGTCACCAATCATGTTAAGCTTCAGAATTCAATTCCAACTGAACTGTCGATTCAATGTGATTCACGCCCAGCCGTCAGTAAATCTGACCATTATCTCTGATACGCCCACCTGCTATCTTATACCCGAGGGCACTCAACTGCTCATTAAGAAAAAAACAACAAAGAGAATGCTCGTGCGCGTTTTCGCCGTAACGATTTAAACTTATGAGGGGTACTAATCGATCCCTTATGCTATAAGTGCGTTTCATCGTGTTCAAGAAGATGCATTGATTAAAGAATCTTATTGGCTATATGATGCAGACATTTTATTCGGTTTCGGGCGTAGCCAAGATATGATAAAAATATTTACAAGGATTGAATAAAATATTAATCTGGTCGACGGGAGCAGGTAATCGCTTGTCATTACGAGTCTGACTGTGTGGGCCATCTTGATGTATGAAGTAACGACTTGGTAACGAGTGAAGTAAGGTAAGGCACTGTAAGTATATGGTTTAAATACATACCAACACTGATGTGTTATATGGCGCCTCATCAATATGAAGAGATTGATAAGATTGACATGATTGAGCAGTCATTTCCTAGGTTATATGGGGGAAAAGTAGGAAATGGACGTGGATCAAAATGCAGAATATTATTTTAGGGCATGTCCCGACCTTAAGGTTGACGGAGTAAAATAGTGCGTTGCGGATCTGGCCCTTGCGATGATCTTTCCGCTCAACCACCTATCCTATTGTCTACCGACAAGCAACCCTAGTCCAACAATTGTCCCATATTAGTCGTATTTTACGACATGGAGGATGATTCAGTGGGTATACGTATTAACGATCAACTCAGCAGACCCCGTGGGTCAGTAGGTACACCTCCATGTACAGACAGTCATAAATGAGAATGGTCTCTCTATATGTCGATTTCACGGTGATTGTTCTCAAGTCTCAATGGTCTATTGCTAGAATTCAACTAGCTTTACTGCCGATCTAACAAAAACTTGAAGGGCTCACTCCTGGAATTTCAGTAAATTATGTTTAATATGGACTACAGTTTGAAACACTGCATGGAGTAACAGACGCTGCATCAATCTTGGTTCTTAAGAGCAAAATACGGGTTCCTCGAGCCAAACTTAATTAATCTGTTTGTTTAAAGTCTTATGATCATATTATCAGGACCAATCAGGCCTTGACGTAATGAAGCACTGCTTAATGGCGAAATGTACAGATTAAGCAATGCATTATATATTCAAAAGCATATGTGATCGCAAATATTTGATGATTCATTTTGCTTAAAACCCATGGATCAGAGTGGGAAATGGGTTCCTTATCTTGATCTGTCTGCCACCAGGTGATAAACCTGCATCTGCTTTATATCCTACAGCTAATTGCGTAAATACCTTCTACAATATTGCAGAGTTTTTACTTCTATATCAGACAAGTATATGGTCAGAAAACGGCTGAATGAAAAACATCATGACTGACTTGTCATTGACACCTCTATTCCCTCCTGTTGTAACTGTTATCATGAGCAGAGCCGATGCAGAATTTCAATGGCGATGTGGTGAGCTTTCCTACAAGCTGTCAGTTTTACCACGGCCAAATAGCGCGGCCTCAAAGTAATCAAAAGTATATGTGGCTTATAGTTAAGTAATGTAGATTGCTCTTGCCGACTGCGCCACGCGGAGTTTAGGTTGATACACTTCAGATGATTTGGCCTCTGTCATACTGTTGGTCAGATGATTTGGCCTCTGCCATACTATTGGTCAGATGATTTGGCCTCTGCCATACTATTGGTCAGATGATTTGGCCCCTGCCATACTATTGGTCAGATGATTTGGCCTCTGCCATACTATTGGTCAGATGATTTGGCCTCTGCCATACTATTGGCTATGAATAATTGAGGTTCATTAATGAAGCACGGGCATTGTCGGAAGCAGCACCCTAATGTGGTGCAATTACATATATAGTTTGCTGCATGATGAAAAGTGGTACGAGCAGGCAGCCGTTCTTCTTAAATGACTCATTCATTATTTAGTAGACGAAATATGCACTTATGCAGAAGGCGCCATTTCTTGGAAAGACGCCTATACAACCAAGTAGACGAGTTTAGCATCATCTACTTCATTGGCTTAACTGGAGCCATACAAATTTATTCGGTTATAATTTTATATATAATCATACTTGAAATGGGTAACAAGTCAACATGCCTTTATTGTATTGGGTAACTCAAAGGAAAACATTGATCCATTGGTTACCTTGCATTTCATCTGGAAAGACGTGCAGGGCGTGATCTTTATATAATGCATTGAGTACGTAGATGTGGATGCATTACATTTATTGACCTGACACTGCCGCTGTGAGGCTGTTTGTAAATTTGGGCCATCTCATTAAAGAATAAAATCACACTCGTGGCTTCAGTGATTCTCGACAATACCAGCAGCGTTATGACAGATTTCGTTCTTAGCGCTACATTCATTCACTGTTCACTCGACCTTGTTCCCGGACGCAATGCGTATTATATGATGCGTTATTAATTGTTTCTACCACGTACGCCCCCCAAATTGCATGTCACAACCACAATCTTTATAAATTAACAGATTGGACGAGGTAGAAATAATTGCTCCACTGAAAATCTGGTAAATTACATGGTGTATAGGCCTTGCCATTAAACATGCGCTTAATCGTACTGCAATGGTGTATGTATTCTGTTAGAGGTCAACTGCGGAACCTTTCCGAAATCCATGCGATGTAATACATGTGGCAAATACATAATGTGCATGCTAATGTGCCCCAACTACAATAATTTGTCCGAAGGCGTACTGGCATTAGGCGTGATTTGTTCCTTTATAAACAACCATAAAACGAAATGAACATAGCACAGTTTGCCAATTTTTAGATAAGATTTAGCAACTTATCTGTCTAATTGCTTGCTGTATGTTCCATATCAATACTTAAATCCTACAGCAATGCTTTACCAGGAGTCAATTCCACGCGCAGCCAGTGATACCAATATGCATTTTGATAATGCTTCGATTTGACGTTAATGCAACATGAGTATCATGTACAATGCATGTCCTCTTGAGTCACAATCTACAAATAGCAGTTCTACTCAACATATACATAGATGTATTAATTCACCAAGTGAGGAAGGTTATCAATGTATAATTCAAGGCACTTGGAATAACGCAGCATACCTGATTCAGTATACTTATATTATATGAGTCACGTACGGCAGTTCTCTATTGTGGCTCTGTGTTGTATTGGAATATCCCAAACTAGGTGTCTGGGAACAACCACAATTGTTATGGGGAGGATAAATCAAGACCTATTTGATAACGTTGAGATATCAAACTCGATAAACGAGCCATTCATTAACGCTCCGGGAATATCGGCACCCAAACAATCACCATACAGCAGGGGTAATAGTAAATAACGTCGACTGAGATAAATTTTACTGATGTCTGTTACCTGCTATACAAACAAGCGTGTCATGCTACTTAAGATAATTACTCACGCCCAGGAATTCTATTGATATCGCTCGTTAATTAACATGACTGTAATCACTACGCACAGAACTTTCAGTTAACCTAAGTGATTTGTATTCCGCACCATACTCGCCGTTAAGTTCGACACATTTATGGCTGTCTTTATGATGTTCTGCTCGGGCCGCTTGTTGCTGAAGGTCGGCAAATTCGGTGATGTGTAATCTGACTATCAATGGCTGGAAGATAAATGCTCTGATCTAAAACCAAGCTGGAATGATGTGAGATAACCCACGGGAAAATCAAGAAAATGGCAGATTGGAAATTAGGTAAGCGGATAGAACGATATAGCAATTGTATTATCTGATAACTAATGCAAATACACTATAAACTCAAGCATCTATATTAGCATCAGCAAAAGTTGTGATGTCCAAAAGGGAAGATCAGGTAATGGGTTCCTTATCTTGATTCGTGTGGCACCAGGCGTTAAGGTAACATAGGTGTATTGGTCTACGGTCATTCCGTCCGCTAGCATTATCATTGGTTTTAAATAACTAAAGATATATGGGTACGCGAGAATGTATATATTCAAATGTGATTGGACATATCACATTTAATAAAGTATCCATTCTTGACGTAGGGCTTACACATGAGCTAGGAGCGTCATTGTAATATTACAATATATTGGTCTATTGGGAACGCCTAACTGTAATTGTTAAATGATTGTAAATCAGGAGATTGCTGAGGACTGTGGTCATCAGCTTGGTCTCCCATTTGCATAAACGCTTCAACAAGGACAAATTAGAACAGTAAATATACGAGTATAAAAACGGGATGATAAATTGTAGACTGAACTACTAATGGTATAGTATGCATTCTTGTTCCCGATGGTCTGTTTAATGGCTGGAATATGTTGCAATTTAGCGTCCCTCCCCACTTTGTGCATGTGGTGCAATACAATCATTTGCAACATTCAATAACGCCCTCAAACAAGGATATTGATCTCATATATTGCTACATAAATATGGTCTCATGTTTCTTGTTTATTACACATTCTAATGAAATTAGGAGTGATATAGTATGAATGTTTAACAATTGTAGTATTATTAGCGGCCAGACATAAATATGAGAAGTGATATGTTTGGAGCAACGTTGGTTTGTGAGCTGCTTTCATCATTTGATTGCATTTGTACCTCCGTTTCCCTACCAGTACAAATATAAATCGCACTACCAATGGACCAAATATCCTTCCAAATATACGTTCGAAGCATAGCCACTGATGATTTACTTGCTAAATATTCTTTCTAGGTGATATGAAGCAACAGAGATAATTACATTCGATTTCCTTTCCAGACAACGGTTTTTGTCACATGTATACAACATTAAATATACAGGAAGAAGGGCAGACCATTTAGAAAGCTGTTACACTAACGCAATGATGAACACAAGTTGGATTAAGTTAAGATAAAGCTATTTGGTCAGGAGCTCAGCGTAATAATTGGACTTTACCAGTAATTATTCATGATTGGTCCTTAATTCATGATCAGACATCGGAGAAAAACGCTTTGTATTCAACCCCTGACCTGTGTAGCTAAGGAATAGGTTTAATTCACAGATTGCTTACCAACCGAGTGTGAAGGTGGATAATTGCATGTTTTATCTGGCTTAATGTTACACCTTTTTCATAGTTTTCTACTCTTCTTTGTACCACGTCATAACTAAATTATACCAAATCATGCAAATGCAGCAATGACTAATCCTGCAAGCACCAAAGATTGCACAGCTGTAGTGGATAGCAGCCACTATTAATCACGTAATCGAGTGTACTGGCATTAGCAATAACCAATGACTGCGGGAATATTATTAATTATTATTAACTAATAAATGTTGTGCATACACAGTGATTCCTTTTCCAGAGTCATGTTGCCACTTTTACAGACACTGCTCTAACATAGTATCATACACAGGCATGTGAGTCTTAACCAGCCTGTTCTTTATCGCCACAGATGCATAAGCTGCAAGCATTGCACAAATCTGAAAAGAATATTGAGTCAAGCGGATTCAGGTTGATGGCATGCGGAGTCAAGCGTTCATTATGGATCGTATGTCCAATAATCGAACTATTAAGCAATGGAGAAATTACAAGGCAAAGGTGAACCTGTAGTCTATGTTAAGAAGTATATAGCGTTGTAAAACAAAGGAATATGTTGAAAATAATTGTGTAATGAAATGGACCATTCAACTAACTGGAGCGCCTAATGACTAGCCTGTAATTTGGCACACTGTATGTCCCTTTTCTGCTAACTTTAATTGCATTATGGACTGACGTTTGTTTGGGGAATCAATTTTATTGACCACATAATCGTTGAAAACGTCGTCTGTCACGTGGATAGTTGCATCAAATTTGGTTGCATGAAAATATTATATTCCGAGTAGTAGTTTGGTCTTGAAACCCACACTTAATGCAATCGTCTGATTGGCTAGATATTCACCGATTGAAACGGATAAATGATGTTAGTTGTGCGTAGGAAGAGGACAATCTCAACCTTGATGTTGGGCAAAGCAAATCGGAGTAGAAATGACTCTTGCTTCAAACAATGCAACTGCTACTGTTTATATTCAATAAAAGCACAATCATTTCCGAGCATGAAAGATTGTCTTACTCTGCCAATTAACACCACGAGTTACCTATATCTTTATCATCAGGTTGAGCGCCGATTACGACATAATGTCTCTATATCATACATCCACATTCATTTTCAGACCAGTTTATTTCGAAAGTAAGTTCCAGGACACTCACTTAAGTGTTCTCTGGATGTGAGTAAAAGTTTACTGCAATTGGTGGACTAGGGTGTGAAAAGCTCTTTTACAGTAATTTAATCACATCCGTTGGTGACTTACCCCGGCATGTGCCCATACTATACTGGCGGGCTCTTTTTTGTAAGATATTTTATCTACAGGAAGTGAACAAAGAGAAATATGAGAAAGGCAGTTCCATTGAGTAATGCAAATATTTTTTTTTCTCCACAATTAAGCTTCAGAACATATTGGTATGTTGATGCACATAGAAATATAAGTTGTGTTTATAGGCTGTGCGCTTTGTCCATACAGGGACGTTCGAGGACTGCAGGAGTCTCGTTTACAACAAATCATCTCCGCATGTACAGGATGTACCAGGAGGAAAAGAGGAGCCCAGAAGAGAGTAAAGTGAATCAGGTAACCCCTTAAAAAAATCCCCCCAAATTTGAGTTGGATCTATCTGCATATATTATAACGTGGACGGTTACATCCACGATATAGGCATTGTTATCATAACGTAGGCATCGAGATGAAGATCTGGCGATATATTTGAAATCACAATACGTACAAGGTGATAGCATTGCCATTAAGACGCCTACCATTCGTTTTATCCCTTACTGTAATACCATGGTAACAGTCCACGAAGGCTGTGAATCGTGGATTACAATTGATTGGAATACAAAAAGATAGTAGATATTCCATGCTTTTCTCTTTATATACAGGGCGAATACATTATAATAATTGCCATGTCCACCATCATAGAAAATTACTTTATTTGGTTACTTACGTAACTAAATTCTTACGAGCTCACGCTGTGCGGCGACGGGCACTTGCCGAAGTAGTGGATGTGATGTCACTCACATGAATTACCCCTCGAAGGCAAATGAATCATTTATAGTTAGAAATAAATAAAAAGTCCATCCACGACCAGCCGTCAGGAATAATTTAAAGGTAGAACGAATAAAAAGCAGTTTTATGTGTATGCCAAGCTGCAACGAGAATCGTCTATAATATGTACATTATGTTGCAGCTAAAAGCCCTTGGTTTTGCGCATCTGTCTGTCCTTGGCGTAGTTTTGTGTGCGGGGAGAATGTGAACCGCCTTTTTGTATGGTCTATGAGAAGAGCATGTGACCACGTGCTGGTTAAGGCTTCCGTAGTTAATGTTTACAGAGTCTTAAATTGTATCGAAGCGATGCGACAAATGAATTAAAGCGCAGCCAAGCTTAGATCATATCGTTATGAGTGATATTGTATTTCGTATTAACTCGTTCATGTCACTGCTTTGCGAATTCATCTAATTTCAACGCCTACTTAGTAAACTAAACACCCTGTATGTTATAATTAATAGTTACACAATAGGCTTATGAATGGCGAAAATAACAAGTACACTATCTTATAAAGTCACCTTGGTATATTACCCGGTCTGGGTACATCTATCAAAAGCTGTTTGCCTCTAACAGTGTCCGCGCAGTTTACAATCCCCGGCCTTTCATGTCCGCACTGTAGATGGTAGTTTTAGATTGTCAATAACTGTCTGAAGCGAGGGAACTGGCCTGGGGTAGACATTATCATTCTTGGCATGTCATGGGGATGTGAAGGTCTTGAGCGTACAGTTAATAGGTACGCTAAGCTGCGTGAAGATTATTTAATTACACGAAAGACACCCTCGACATCAGGCGACGATACCATAAAGTCAACAAAAGCACACGGGACTGTTGGTCTCGAGGCTCGGCGGCCGTTAAAGATATGGAGTCATCTGATTTGTCTAGGCGACTTCAGCTCCAAGATAAACAGAGAATTCCACGTTGTTTTGAGAGAGGCTATACACAAGACGCTATGACAATAACGCTTCCGCTAACAGGTGGCGTCTTCACATATTTCCTCGGGTGGAAGGCTTCGAGTGAGCGCTCTAAGCGAAGCTATAAACTCTTTGCTTCTACTACACAACGACAACCATTATTGTGGGTCCACGATATCATGAATGACTCCACCATTTGTTTGATTGCCAAATTAGCTACTAGAGCAATGATACAAAAAATGGCTACACAATTATCACGACTGATAAACATTTCGACACCAATGTTTTGCATATCAGAAATTACTAAGTCAAATATGACTACTTGTGAATAGTACATTGGGCTGTCATGAGTTAGTACCTTTGCTGCACCAGACGCGATAAATACCATGGTGCGCGTCCATAATCAAGCTCCTATAGAGCTCAACGGCCATTTGTAAAGTATGTCCCTGTTAGCATTGTAATAAGCGGGTTGACAATGGTGCAAAGTATTGCCGGTCAAAGTATGAATCATTTATGATGCACTACTCTGAGCGATTAGCATTTAGGGTTAAGTAACGTGTAGGCAAAGAAAGATGATTGGAAGACCAGAGCTAATCAAAATAATTTAATTGACAATCGACTTGCTATAATCTGTTGAGCCTATATTAGAAAAAAAAAGATTACAATTATTAAAATTATTAATAGTAGTATTATAATTCTAGCAAAAGAGGAACTAGAGGATATAGCCCATATGATCAGTAACTATTGGGGTTCTGAACAACATATAAATGTTTATATAACATGGATCTGAAACCCACGATTATTTTTAAACATAATATTATGATTTAATGATCGGTGATTTGAACAGCAGGGATAAAACAAAAACGCCCTGAAAGAGACCAGTAAACTACGAACTTTTTCAATGATGCCCAATCAAAATCGTGACATAATCAAATGTAACAAATGCACAATGTTCACAACAAGATAGAGGCTAATTATATCATGTGAATTAATCTCAATCAATTTGCACCATTGTACGACTCACTCGTGTGGCTAGTCATGTCAATCTATTTTTACATCGCATGACTTAGATCCGCAATAGATCCGCTATAGCAGTGTGGTGATGTTCCACAGCTAAATCATGTGGAGTTTTGTTTAACTTGTTTCTGATTTCAGTTGAAGCTCCGTGATGTATTAAGAAGTTGGCACATTCATAATGCCCATACTTGGAAGCAAAGTGAAGCGCTGTGAATTTGGACTTCCATTCCATTCCATTGATGTCTGCACCTTTAAAGATAAGAAGCTTGATAATTTTGAGATGTCCCCCAGAAGCTGCTGACACAATTGGGGTTTCGCCGTGTTTGTTCGGCAAATCTACATCAATACCCAGATCCAGGAAGTACTCCAAGCAGTGTTCGCGACCTCCCAAGGCGGCGGAATGGATTAGATGGTTGCCACATTGGTTTTCCCGCACATCCAAGTCAGCTCCTTGTTCAACAAGGAATCTAACGATATTAAGGTGTGCCCCAGTGGCCGCGTTATACAGGACAGAAAATCCTGCAGGAGAAAGCGAATTCAAGTTGGATCCTTCGTGTATAAGATACTTCACATACACAAAATAACCGTCATTTGCAGCTCCATCTACTGGTCGACTGCCATATTTCAAACAACGAGCTTCAAGATTTGCGCCATTTCTTCTTAACATTGAGAGCGTCTGCAAGTGATTTCCGTGTGCAGCGTGGTGTAGGCACGTCAGACCAATATCATTGGTCACGTTCACATCCACACCTTGTTCCAGGAATTATTCAACGCAGTCAGTGTGGCCGTGGAGCGCTGACAAATGTATTGGCAATTCGCCATACTCCTTTGCAAACACATTAGCTCCTTTTTGTACAAGTGATTTGATTTCCGACAGACGCCCATGCGTCGCTGCTTCATTAAGAGAGGTCATTTCTTCCGTATTCAGTGACGACATTGCTTCAAGAATATCCACTGCTGCATCACAATTATGACCCTAAATCTCTAAAGTATACCGGCAGTTTATAGCAACATACTTAAAGATATTTTGTGTAACTACTTACATAAGAGAGGTGGTCCAATTTGAACATATCTGTGGAGAATTCTCACAAGCAATTGCTTTCAGATAGGATTCGCACGTGCTATTTATAAGCACCAAGGAACACCAAAACCAGAGTGTGGTAAATGAACGTCTGAGTGTTTTAGCGTGCCTTTGTTAACTGGTAAGGGAATCACTGAATATCCCTTTCGCACCAAGTGGCTTTTGACTTTTGCATTGACGTCCTTTGCTGTTGGGAGTTCTTACTTTCTACTGTAAATGAACCGAAAGCGTGTCAAATATGCTTTGGTGGTGATGTTCCCGAAATAGGGAGGTGAAGAGGAAGAGGGAGGAAGCGGGAGAGGCAAGGGGGGTGGGGTAGTCTGATAAATTAAACACAATATAAAGCAAAATTGATCAACATCGTAGGTTGGAAATAATAACAAATGCCAATTAAAATCATAAATGGATCCAAAAATACCTGAAAGATTGATAAGATACAAAACCAAACGTGCAGTTTACTCATCAAGCTGAAAACGAAAAAGAAATTGTTAGGTGAACTGCTAAATTTTCCGTTGTTTTCTGTTAAAGGAATTCCTGAATATCGCTTTCGCACCTATTGGCTCTTGACCTTCGACACAGACTAATAAGTGAAATTGGTGATCAAACTGTGCACATCAGGAACCAATATATTGGGATCCATGGGCTTGGGGGTAACCATAACGTCCTGTTTTCTGAACCCTCAGGGCCATTGTTGTGTCAAAGTCCATGTGAGAGTAGTAAAGATACATTCGCTATTGCTCCACTGTCAAGGTGACTAGGTTATGTGGCCGCAAACAAAATCCATATCGCCGGCTACGCGAGCCCCTCGGGGCAAAGGGCGTGCGGCAATCTGTAATCATTACAACCTGTACAACTAAACTGACGTAGACCGATAACATCAAGAGCGTTGTACAAAAATAAGAAAACGCCGATCAAGATTTCTGGTAGCGAGGACAGGTCCATCGATGAAGGGGATGTGTACCATGACTATGACCAGCCCATTGGTAATGGCTGACACGTTGAGAATTCGTCTGAGGGACTACGACCAGCCCTATGGCAGTGGCCGCCACGTGGGGAATGCATCTGAGTGACTACGACCAGCCCCATGGCGGTGGCTGGTTGGTAGAGAATGCGACTGAGTGTGTAATTATCCAGATCATCCGACAATCCGAAGCATTATTTACGGCCGAACTGGGTGTGGAAAAATGGTCTTCACGCACGACCTTCACGTGGACACTTAACGCCGCCAAAAATATTCATTATCATCCAGAACCCAGAGTGACCAAAACTTGTACATTATTGACCGGCAACAAAAGCTCTAATCAAAACAGAGGACATACTGTCAGAGCTGGCCTTAAATGGCGGTCATGCGTTCGAAAGTCCTCACCCAAGATAACAGCTCTTGGCTGATGGACATATGTGAGCATTACCGCTGAGAGTTTGTTTTGCTATCTAGCCTACAGTCACTAAAGCTACTGACGCCTACGTGCAATTAAAGGTTGCATACGGCTTACTTTGTTTATATATATATATATATATATATATATATATATATATATATATATATATATATATATATATATATATATATATATATATATATATATATATATATATATATATATATATATATATATATATATATATATATGATGATTGTAAATTGAATCCGTCAGACACAACTCAGATATAGTGAGCCTTTCATATTGTGTCCAGCCATTATTTAGATTAAAATGGCCGCAATTGACGAATGATAATTGTAGCTTGTTTAAAGCACAAGCAAAGACAAAAGACTGGTTGCTTTAAAAACGTCAATGTGTCTCATTGTGGTATATTGTAAATCATACCATACCCGATGCTCACGGTGCATCATGACATATTTAGTTCTCGGCGAAACATTGATTCATTGTTCATAATATGTATGCCAATGTGCCCCAGCAACTTTAATTTGTCCGAGGGTGTACTGGCATTAGGCGTTGTAAGTTTCACTATATACAACCACAAAACGAAATGAACATAGAACTGATTGTATCGATGGGGTTGTACATTGCCGTTGAATCACCTGCCATCCTTTAGACATGATTTCGCGACCACTCGTCGAGACTCACATTTTACCTGATTGCTTGCCACGTCAATTCCATGTGCAGCCAGTGATGCGAATTAACTATTTCCAAATAGGTGTCTTGTATCCACAACACCAGTTTTGATAACGAGGAGATATCAAACTCTATACACCAGCCGTTAATTAAGTTCCGGGAATATCGGCAATTAACCAGCCACCATAAAACATGGGTAACAGTTAAAGACATCGATTTAGATCTATTTCACTGATGGCTGTTACCAGCTATACAATCAAGCGTGTCATGCTACTTAAGATAATCACTCTTGCCCACGAATTCTATTCATATCGCTCGTTAATTAAGATCACCGTTATCACTGTGCGCATAGCTACCAGTTGACCGTAGTAATTTGGATGCCGCACCACACTCACGGTTAAGCTCGACATATATATGGTTGTGTATGAGATGTTTTACACAAGCCGCTTGTCCATGGTTGTTGCTGAATGTCGGGGTGGTGTCAGTGATGCGTAATCTGACTATCAATGGCCGGAAGATAAATTACTCTGACCATTAACAATTCTGGAATGATATTCGATTATTAAACTTGTAAAATTAAGAAAATGGCAGATTGAAAATGGGGATAGCGGATGGAAAGATGACGCAGTTGTATTATCAAATCACTGATGCAAATACACTGTAATCGTAAGCATCTACAGTAGCGTAAGCAAAGGATCCCATATTACTTAAAGCTGTGATGACCAGTGTAGCGTGCGAGTGGTTTCTAAATAGCGAGTTGGGTAAATGTAAAACTTAAACTGTTGAACACGCTTCGCCCGAAAAAATACACAGATTGTATGGAGCCAAAAGTAGATTTATTCTATTTAAAAACACAACACCAGCTACGTACGAGGTAAGCTATGCTAAGAACAGTTCCCTGCTCTCAAACATGCAAATATTACAACCAGTTCCTCAAATGAAACTTACCAACGATTGAGGTGAAAATAAGTCCAACTAAATCGGACGCTGGAACCACAGTCACAACAACAACAACAAAGCCACCTCGATCTGCTCTTTCGCGCTAAAACCCCAACTTATATAGTCCGGGGGGTCACGTGACTCCACAAAAGATACATAAACTAAATAATTAACTAAATATAACATTCATATGCAATATTCAACATAATACATGCACAGAAACATAGGAATCCTGAATCACACACACTGTACGAAAAAGAAGTCGATGTATAAATAAAGAGGCAAGCCTCTCTCTGAAAACCCAGAATGGTAAGCCCGCTGGGACAAAATTCACCAACCGCTACACTATCCCCCACCCAATAAAAAGTTTGGCCCAAACCAACCTATTAATAAGCAAATAATATCCTGAAATACAAATTTCATGCACCCGGTAAAACATTAACAATCACATATACTTCGAAACATACAAAATGAAACCTGCAACAGAAATACAATCAAGAATGCATTTAGACATAGCAAAACAAAAACAAAAAAACCAAAAAAAAACAACAACAACTACTCAGTGGATGTCTGGGTGGCCTTGGATTTCCTGCAGAGCGTCGATGGCTTCGGCGTCCATGTGGCACATAGCTCGTAGACGGTACCATCAGGTAGGGTGACCTTTTCCACTCGCTTGATACAGGCAGCCTAGTCCTGGAAAAAGCTGAGATGAGGGTTAGCCTGCCTTGCTTCTAGCCAGAAGCCGCGGAGCATGGCTGCTATTGGCGAAGAATGCTGGAGAGAAGGCGCTCCCAAGAAGAAGATCCTGGGATCACTCCACCTGGCTTGCGCTGGAATCCCCTGTGGCGTCAGGGGAATTGGGCGCCAAGTCATCACTTGGTCCGCCAGAGGAGGAGCGAGAATTTCCTTCATCCCTTGGTCCGTCAGAGGAGGAGCGAGAATTTCTTTCATCACTTGGTCCTTCAGAGGAGGAGCGAGAATTTCCTTCATCACTTGGTCCTTCAGAGGAGGAGCGAGAATTTCCTGAGAAGCAGTGGCTGGAGAAGGCTGTCTTTTTTTGTAGGGGCCGAGGCACAGCTCTTCCAACTCCCACATGCTGCATGGTGGCGTGAGTGGGCGCAGCGGAGACAATCTCTCTGACTTGGTGGCTTCGCTGCGAGTTCCTGTGGTTGGCCCACTGACAAGCGGCCTCTTGGGGTCGGCACTGGGGCCAGCTGGGGAAGAGGCTTTCCTCTTGATTGCGCCCGGATGTGCCTTGGCAACATGGGCTGCCATCTTCTTCTGTTCCCCAACTGGCAGGGTATACTTGCATGTGAAACAGCGAATGGTGTCCCCATGGGCCTCTGCATTGTGGAACCGCAAGGACCTCTTGCTTGGAAAGTCCTGGCAGCACTTCAAGCATCTGCTGGACAGGCTTGCCATCACTGTTAACATACAAACAGATTATCCCATTGTACCCTTACAGCCTCTGACCCAGACAATGTTCTAGGCTGCATGGCTGTTTCAAAAATAAAATCAAAATAAATTCTATGCACAACAGGGTTCCTTAAATGCAGATTATAGTTACTATTGTGTATGTGCTGCATTCCACGACATGAGAATACATTATTAGACAATTTGGCTTAAGCCTACAAATAGGCCTAGCCAACTAATACAAACGTTAAATGTAACTTGGGCTTAATCCCAACCAAATCGGTTAGGTGGTTTGACAGTTCTCTTACTACGAGTAACTAGAGGGGGAGGGTCTGGCAAATTTGAGCTGTCAGAATCACTACTAGAGGTACCAGGGTGGTCCACTTCACTATCTGTGCTAGACCCTTGTGTTAACCACGACGTGGGATGGCGGCTACCCCAAAACCTCTTCAGGTCATTCACATGAACAGTAATTGCTTTAGACCCAAGCGACTGTTGAATTGTAAAAGTAACCTCATTTGGTTGAGATATCACAAGGTATGGTCCATGATAAGGGGAAGCCAGTTTGTTTTTGTTCAGAGCTGGGGGATAATGTCTAAGCACCCAGTCCCCAATATTTATGTCCCTAGGACATGCCTTCTGGTCATAGTTGGCTTTCTGCCCGCTAGCTGCCTTGCCCAGGTTTTCACGGGCCCTCTCAGAGTTAGCTTGCAGGGTTTCTCTTACCCACTCTACATATTCTATGGGGCACTTTGGTCTGTATGCCTCATCTGGTGGAGTATGTAGCAGGTCCACAGGTAAATTTACCTCTCTACCAAATATTAGGGAGTTGGGTGTGCACCCGGTACTTTCATGAAAAAGTGGCCCTGTAGGCACACATAGCATATGGGAGGTGGTCTTCCCAGTTTTCAGGCTCATCCCCGCATAGTTTTGCCAGCAAGTTCAGCAGGGTGCGGTTAAACCTCTCCACTTTCCCATCAGATTGGGGGTGGTATAGGGTTGTCCGGGTCTGTTTTAATTCGAGTAGTCTGCAGATCTCTTTTGTCAAATCCGACTGGAACTCTGGGCCCTGGTCTGAATGTAGAACTAAAGGAACCCCGAATCTGCAGAACACCTCGGTTACCAGCACATCTGCCACCGTCATGGCTCGATGATCCTCCAATGCAAAGGCCTCGGTCCATTTGGAAAAATAGTCTGAAATGACCAAGATACAACTTTTGCCACTGGCAGAGGGAATTGGCATGTTCAAAATATCAATTGCCATTCGCTCCCAAGGTGAGCCGACCGGGCACTGAACAAGGGGGGCAGTACGTCTCCCAGTGCGGGGATTTCGCTTTTGACATGGGAGGCACTCCCGACACATACGGTCAGTGTCTTCCCTAATACCAGGCCACCAAAAACGCCCATATGCCCTGCAGTACGATTGCTATGGAGCAGTCTGAATACCTCCTCACGTAACTCTCGGGGCGTGACAAGTCTCATGGGCTGGGATCTATCCCTACTGTGGCAGTATAAAATTCCCTCCCTCAACACCAGATCTGCAAACTTTGTCCATAAGGTGTTTGAGTATGGTGATTTACCCCTCATCAGGGCCCAATCAGGACGGCTACCTTCCTCAACCCACCCCATAGCTTGTGCGATAATAGGGTCCCCTTGTTGCCATTTTATGATATCAGTGTGTGACCAAGGGGGCAACCACGCCTTTTCCTGACTCGTCAATGCCCTGACACCACCAGTTGTTGGTCCCTCCAACCCACATTTGTCTAACAGAACTTCCTTGGAAGCGAATTCCTTCTCCTCATTCAGACTGCAGTGTCTGCAGTCGGTGCAAGGCCTTCTAGATAATGCATCTGCATTATTGTGGACTCTCCCGGCTCGATGCTGGATATCTATATCGTAGGTCCCTAGGATTTCAAGCCATCTCGCCATTTGGCTTCTTGAAATTAAGAACCCAACGCAACACACCATGGTCTGTGCGTACAACAACCTTCCTGCCAAAGTGATGAAAGTGTTTAAGAGAGGCTATGATGGCAAGAAGCTCCCTCCGAGTAACACAGTAGTTTCTCTCTTGTTTGCTGAAGGCTTTACTGTAATACCCAATTACCCTCTCTATCCCATCTTGATACTGTGACAGGACTGCACCCAATGCAAAGTTGCTGGCATCTGAGTCAATGACAAACTCACCAGTCTGTCTCGGGTAACCCAGAATTGGGCTGGAAGTGAGGGCCGTTTTCAGCTTCTGAAAAACTGCCTGGCACTCATCTGTCCATTTGAATGGGTGGTTAGCTTCAGTGAGTTTATGCAGTGGCCGAGCAATGTCAGCAAAACCCGACACAAAACGCCTGTAGTAAGAGCATAACCCTACAAAGCTTCTTACCTCTGTAACATTATGTGGTTGAGGCCAGTTCTTTATGGCATCAACCTTTATGGGGTCAGTGCCTATTCCTTCCCTTGAAACAACATGACCAAGAAATTCAACTTTTTCCCTAAAAAGATGACACTTCTTAGGGGCTACCTTCAGACGGGCTGATTGGAGCCTGCTGAAGACCTCTTTCAGCCTACTGATATGGGACTCAAATGAATCCCCAACCACAATTATATCATCCAGGTAAACAAGGCAAGTTTGCCAATGTAACCCAGAAAGTATGCGCTCCATGAGGCGTTCAAAAGTGGCAGGGGCACTTGCAAGGCCAAACGGCATGACGTTGAACTGCCACAAGCCATTCTGAGTACAGAATGCCGTCTTAGGCTTGTCTTTTTCGTTCACCTCCACCTGCCAATAGCCGCTGGCCAAATCAATCGTGGAAAACCATTTAGATCCCCCTAGCGCATCAAGAGATTCGTCTATCCTAGGAATTGGATAGCTGTCCTTTATTGTGACAGCATTCAGTTTCAGATAATCTAAACAGAATCGGACTGACCCATCTTTCTTGCGTACCAGTACAACTGGTGAAGCCCAAGGGCTGTCAGAGGGCTCAATAATGCCTAAGTCTGCCATGCGTTTGACTTCTGCTTCTACTTTAGGTCTCGAAGCCATGGGGACCCGCCTAGGATGCTGTTTGATTGGGGCTGCATCACCAGTTTTTATTTTGTGTCGTACCAAGTCTGTACGACCAAGGTCTGACTTTGACTTAGCAAATGTACCCTGGAACTGATCTAGCAACTTATGGACCTCACCCTGCTGTTCCCTACTAAGTCTATTAGCAGTATCCTTCCAAAGATCGATTAAATGATCTGGAAGCAATGACTCCTTCCCTACAGAGGTTGTGGCACGAATGTGATCATCTGGGCCTTCAGTGTATTCCAATGAACTAGAAACACCCTCAATAACATCACAGGTTGCCACGTTTGTCCCTTCATAAAGAGTTATCGAAGCGTTGTTAACATTAATAACCCTCAAAGGAACCACCCCACAACTTGGGTCTACCACAGCCCTGGCCACCAAAATCTGCTTGTCTACAACTTTCGGGACAGGCTCAATCACTGCATTTGTATAGCATGGATGGCCATCTACATGACAAGAGAGTAACATTTCACTATGGGGCTGGACAACAATTGTCTTCCTCAACGAGACACGATATACTGAGTCCCTGTACTCCGACTCTCTAAGACACTTGTGTGGCACCACACCTAAAGTTAAGATGCCATTTCTTGCATCCAACACTCCACCATGTCTTCTTAGAAAATCCATCCCCAATATTTCAGGAGCATCAATCTCTGCTACCACCACAGGGTGGCTAAATGTATGACCTCCTATTTCAAATGGCAATGTTACCCTACCATGCGCCCGAAGAGACCCACCATCAGCTAATCTAATTTGATTTACAATAGGCTGCAGTGGTGGCCTAGAACCTGCCACCATAGCTTGGTACTTGCTGGGTGAACCACTGTAATTGTAGATCCTGAATCAACTAGGCACTCTACTCTCACCCCAACAACAGAGATTGGCAGAAATAAACTGTCCATACCTCCCTCTAAAGTAGCAGTTGTAGGCCCACTTAAAGTTTCCTTTGCTGGCACCTGGGCCCGTATTCACCAACCACGCTGAGCTTAAGCCACAACTCAACGCTGAGTCGCCGTTATGATGACTCAGCTGAGCCGTTGCTAAGTTGGTATTCACCAACGCCGTTGAGTCCGGACTTACTTGAGACGCGCGCAACGTTTTGGCTGTCTGCCAGAATCAAAACCTCGCCGTGCACCGTGGTACTAACATTTTGCGCGGGTTTGTAAACATATGATGGTCTTGGATGACTAATACAACTCGACAGTTTGGATAAGGAGATTTACATCAGCCCGTTTGTGTGCATGAATGGTTATGAAGGATTATTACTTGTCAACGCAAGGAGAATTCGAGTTTGACGATGTACTTTGTTGTTCGGATTGGCGATGGACGATAATCAACGGAAAACAAACCGACACTACAATATCATCAAAGATAAGTTAATTTGCAAAGCTAATTTTATTGTTAAACGTTTTAGATTATCTTTATCTGTTTGTTGTATTAAATGATATTCAGATCGCTCTGACGAGATTTTGAGTAGTTTAGCTCTTCTTTCGGAATCTTACTCATCGTCTACCTGTCTACTGCCCCGCCCCCTCCAGGCTTCCTTGTAATCATTAGTCGTCTGCTACTGGGTAGTCCAGTTTAATCAGAGTCTGTAAGAGTATTGTTGTCAATAATAAATTCTTGATTCTTTTATCATGTTGTATTCAGAGTGATATTTAAATGGAAGTATCTATTCCATTGGTATTCAACATAAATGTTTGAAATAGCCAAAGCAAAAAGACACAACTCAACTGGAGGAGGGAAGGAGCCAAAACAGGCTGATGAAGCTGAGGCAGTATTCCTCAGAATGTTTGAGGAGGCTCCCTCCCTCAATGGAGTTGCTGGTGGAATAGACAGTAAGTAAATGACAATGTTTATTTGATGTGGTAATGGTATGTTTTTATTCAATTCTACCTATGTTCAGACACTGTTAAAAACATCAATAAATATCATTTTGCTCATACATCCTGTTGTTGATCTAGGTACAAGTGCTGGCAATTCTATACCAGAAGAAGCAATCACTTCTACAAGTGGGTTATAATATTCTTATAGTATATGAAAAAAAATCCTACCATCATATGATGATAATGATAATTTCTTTAGCAATATTGATTTCAATATACAACAGTCAAGTAACATGTAAATACATTATATCATCAAATGTTGTGTTTTAAGATAGTCGTGAACATACTTAGAAGACACCCAAGACCAAAGCTGCAATGTGTAAGCTATAGATGTAGAATACTCATATCCAATTACCACAACCATGAAGATTCAATAACAACAGTTTGGCATATTGATGTGTAACAGCCATGGGCATTGATCAACCGAGGTTGAACAGTGAATATACTCCATTACCAGTGTTTCCCTTGTCTGATATGTATCTAGTATACATAAGGTGATTGATAGGCTTAGAACCAAACATAAAACCAGTTGTACATGCCTTTAATTTAACAGTCAGATCTTCCATATACTAGAAAGGGTGACAGTATGCCTCCTTGTGTGACACCATTGTTAACATGAAAAGGTTCTTAGAAAGTACCGCCCATTTTAGCAACAATATTCTGTTGACCCTACCAATATACTAATAACCTAATGAGACATTTCAAGAAATAATTTCTTGCGATTAATTCTATCAAAAGCTTTTGAAGCTTCTAGAAAACATACTAATACAGTGGAACCTGGGTTTAGATAGTTAAAATATCTCTCAACGCACACAACCACATAGTGTTTCTGTTTAAAGCCAAACTGATTTTCACATGTAAAAATATGCATTTCTTTAGATCCTTTGGACAATATATTCCACATGACAGCCAGCTTAAAAATGATTGAATGAAGAGTTGACTAGTTCACTATAATACTCAGCAGGCACTATACTTAGGAATGCTAATTCTGCCAAAATGTTTTAATAACAGATTAATCAAACAAACATGTTCTTAAGTACTATAACCAGTAAAATCTTAAAATTATCTACTTACTTATTATTAGAGGGAATTAGTGGAAGGTTTCTGTTATTTGTTTTGATATAAAACAAACATGATGCTTTTTGGTTCAGACATTTCATTATAGTACTACATTCAGTCAATCAATTAAACAACCAAATTAGATTTTCAAGACTTCTCTTGTCATGTTCTTGCCAGGAGTGATCACCTACATGGGCAGAAAACAGGACCTTTATCAATAGCCCATCAGCATTTCACAGGAATCACTTTGCAACATAGCCCTGCAAGGGTACACATACCATCAAATTGATACCTAATTAGGGCACTGAGGTAACCAAAACCAATCCCATTTTTTTCAAAGAGGACAATAATTATTATTGTTTGGATAATTCTTACTTTTATAGCTGGGGTCAATAAATCATCGGTAAATAGAACCATGGTAGACCTTGTTAATATTTGTAACATGATGACCCTACTGAACTTTATATAGTCTATTACAAGCTATTTCAAATAGATTATAACTAAATCTTTGATTAAATCCTGGGTTATCTGTCAATTATGTTCGGAACTATATATTCTATATTCAATATGGATGAAGTAGACTATCTCAGTTCTCACCTCTAGACTACTGTTAAAATCTATCCAATGTAAACGCAATGTAGACCGGAGTATTTCAAATAATTGTCAGCACAACATTTAAACCAAAACACGTTCACTCATTCCGCAAAAGAGAGATTAAATATAATTTGTCGATACAATTTACGACTTACATTTCTGTGCAGCTGACGTTTGACATATCGCCTCTCGGTCTCGATACTTTATGATGGCCGGGTTATAAATCATCATAATGAGATTTTATCGTTGTAACGGGCGAAGCTTTTTTTATACAAAACAGTATCGCCATCTTCTGAATGAATGACTTACTATTTTCCTGTGATATTTAGCAGACGTTATACTTTGCATGTAACACAAATGCCACGTAAACATCATCGACCCGTGCACATGTGTTCGCTGTCATCTTGGCAGTGTCTGGCAAAATATGGTCGCGAGCGAAATATCTCGCTTCGCAGACAGATTGTAGTCTCATCCGGCCAATTGTATAAACATTGCTAAAATTAAAAGTGTAAATGGAAAAGCTTGTCGATTTATTTCTCATTTAACTTTATTATGAGCTATAATCAAATATTAACTCTTGAAATCACAAACAAAACAGCCGCGGAATGTTGATGTTAACTGTGTCGGCCATATTTAAGTCATTATTAAGAACTTAAGTCACCGTCGAAGTTGACTCAGCTTTGAGCACGTTTTGAGTCAAAACTTAAACTTAAGTTTGTTGGTGAATACCGCTAAGTCACGGCTCAGCGTTTTTAGCCAAAACTTAGACTTAAGTCGGTTGGTGAATACGGCCCCAGGCCTTCTGTCCCAGCAACTTCTAGTTTTCTGAACTCTGTTTGGAAATCCGTGACTGACTGACACTAGGCTCCTGACCACCTCTTTGTCTTTCTGAATTCCTAGCTTCATCATTCTGACGTTTGAAACACTTGGCAATGAAATGTCCCTTTCGCCCACAATAGTGGCAGTTTCCCGAAATTTTTTCTTTTCTTTTCGCTCCTATCCTTCTCCCTTTTCAAATCTGAAGTCAGCTGGGCTATTTGAGCCTGCATTCGGCCTTTTTCCCCTCTCACTAATTCATTTTCCGGAGGGATTGTAGCGGTTTCCTCTCTTTGGGCTCGAATACTCTGAGGTCTATGGGTACCTGTCCTACGCGCCCTCCCCACAATAAATGCCTCGTACTCTAAAGCAGATTTGAGAGCATCACCTATGTTGCTAGGCTTAGCCTGGAACACAAATAGTTCCATATCTGGATCATTGAGAGAATCCATGAAGCAGTCTTGTGCCAATGCTTCCCTGATGTCACAACCAGCCGAGGGATAAGCCAATCTGACCAACCTCTTTATGTCTAGCACAAGCTCATTGAGCGGTTCTGACCTACGCCTGACCCTGCCTTTTACTTGAGCTCTGTAAACCTCCGATTGATTGTCAGGCTCAAACCTAGCCATGAGTGTGCGAGTTAGAGCAGCATAATTACTTCTGAGATCTACATCCATATCACACAGTATGCTCTGAGCTGCCCCACTCAGACTGGTTGCCAACTCTAAGGCACTACTTTTCTCATTCCAATCATTCATTTGGGCAATCAACTCAAACTGAGTCAGATAATCCCTGAAGCTTGATTTACCATCATAGGTAGGGGGACGTTTGGGATTTCTCTTGTTAACAAGGTTGGACACAGGAGCCTGTAGCTGGGCGTTTTGTACTGAATCACTTGGAGCAGGTGAATGACCCACACGCGGTAAGATGTCTGCTACTGTTTCGCCAATAAGAGTAGGACCGTTTAACCCTTGGCCTGCTCCACCCGGGGCATTGACTACCGGTGGCAAGTCCCATGGAGTAAGCTGCGCTTGTGGTCGAGAATGGGTGGGCTGCTGTTCTACCCTTGCTTCCCTCTGGTCTGGAACTCTTTGAGGTGAAGGGGCTGGACAACTACCACCAAAAGAACCATGAGGATACATGCTATTATTTTGCCCATTTCCCCAGTAATCACTATGAAAACCTATACCAGGTTGGTGTGGCATTGGTCCCCGCATCCCCCAAGGCATTGCCTGCTGAGGATTAGGGAACCCACTGTATGGTAGGGACCATAAGGGGAACCTTGCTGGTACGGTGTTGGGTATGGAGGCCTGTAAGTCTCCTGAGGTGCCCTGGGTTGGGAAACATGACTTTCTCGGATAGGTGCACCGGACACAGCAGGGGAAAATGCCTGCCTGACCCCATGGACACTACTTGAAGTTGGAATAGATTCTACAGTTGAGGAGTCAACCCCAACAGTATTTGCTGCAGCTGCTAGGAGATCTAAGTTATTAGCACTGCCCATCCCCAATGGGCCTCGAGGTAGCTCTGCTGTAACTTCTGTAGCATTCTGACTCTGCAAAGCCACATCCACAGTATGTGACATTCTCCCGTTATCATCGCTCATGATAACAGAATTAGGAGAATTTAGAACAGACATGTCACTGTGCTCACTGGACACCCCTGAAAAGTCACTATCATGATCTGGGATAGTGCTACCACGATCGCTCATCATTCCGCTATACTAGCACAGGTCAAATTTATCGAAGGGGACCAATTTGCTATCAGTTAGCAGATATTCACACGCAAGAGGTGGCTAATGTCAACAAAATTACACCACAATGGCACAGAAACTTTACCAATGCCCACTCATGGACGCCAATATTTCTGAACGATATTCCAAGTACTAAAAACAATGTCCACCGGACACAAATAACGTGACTAATAACATAACCACAGACGGACGTCCACAAAATAGGCGTCAGAATTTCGGAATGAAATATAAGTACTAAAACGATAGTGTCTACGGGAAACAAATTTCCCGCCAAACTGCACAAACACTGACTATCACACAAAATGGACGCCAGAATTTCTGAACAAAACTCAAATAGTCTACTGAGCTGGCGATGCGCTTGTTCAACAAAAATTGAACTCGTAAATAAGCATTTCGAGCGTGATGATACCACCGCTGCCACCAGTTTTGTAGCGCGCGAGTGGTTTCTAAATAGCGAGTGGGGTAAATGTAAAACTTAAACTGTTGAACACGCTTCGCCCGAAAAAATACACAGATTGTATGGAGCCAAAAGTAGATTTATTCTATTTAAAAACACAACACCAGCTACGTACGAGGTAAGCTATGCTAAGAACAGTTCCCTGCTCTCAAACATGCAAATATTACAACCAGTCCCTCAAATGGAACTTACCAACGATTGAGGTGAAAATAATCTCAAGTCCAACTAAATCGGACGCTGGAACCACAGTCACAACAACAACAACAATGCCACCTCGATCTGCTCTTTCGTGCTAAAACCCCAACTTATATAGTCCGGGGGGTCACGTGACTCCACAAAAGATACATAAACTAAATAATTAACTAAATATAACATTCATATGCAATATTCAACATAATACATGCACAGAAACATAGGAATCCTGAATCACACACACTGTACGAAAAAGAAGGAAAAAAAAATGTGTCGATGTATAAATAAAGAGGCAAGCCTCTCTCTGAAAACCCAGAATGGTAAGCCCGCTGGGACAAAATTCACCAACCGCTACACCAGTAGAGACGATTGGGAATGGGCTCCTTATCTTGATCCGAGTGGCGACAAACGGTAAGGAGACATTCGCCGTATTGGTTACGGCCATTCCGTTAGTACTAATAAGAAATGATATGAACATTTTGGAGTTGGAGTGTTATTAGCGGCAATACATCAATATGAGAAGTGATTTGTTTGCAGCAACAGGTGGTTTGTCAGCTGCTGGTACCGTGTGCATCATAAATCCATCTGTTTGCATTCGTACCACCATTACCCTACCAGTACCAATGGACCATATATTCGTCTGTTCAATGGAATGACATTCAATTGTGGTAACGGTATCGCTGTTATGGTTATAATAAATCTTATTCTGGCCAAATTGATAGATACAAACTCCGGTTTAGCGTTCGTTTCTTTATAATACCCCGCCATTTTGCATTGCACATTTAATCTTGTATTATTTTGGTCACAAGGCTTGGGTCGAAGTGCAACATACAAGCGTTAAAATAAAAGATGAGATCCAGGAAAATGGAATATCTATACGTGACGGTAAATACAATGCAACTAGACAAACCATCGATGAAATCGAGATCAAACATGTACATACACAGTGAGGATATCTAGCAGCTCTATATAAACGTCTCCAGTAACCGAATTCATTACAAATACATCATCATTGCATGATAATGGTGTAAGTAAACATTACGACGTGGCAGTTACATCGATGGATGATTCTATATTGGCCCAGTCATATTATCTCACTTAAATGGATACTACATGTGATTTAAGGTCATGAATAAAGGCGTGAATTGAGATCAGATCCCATGCGCCATTTAGGCGTCGCTGTGCCTTTGTAGCAGTCATTGTATCAGTTATGGACATTCTTACTAGGAGCTACCTGATGCATCTAAGTTTTCGAGCAATGCAAATCCCAGCCACTTCACTGGACAAATTTTTAACATGAATCGACATCAACTGCATTAAAAGTCTCATAACATAATCTGAAGCCTACATTTGATGTGTCGTCATTGACATGTGCAACCATGGCAAGCACAACTATATTGTTTAACTCGTTTCAGTTGTCATGCAGATGTTTTAAGAAGTCTTGTGCTATCAAACTCTTAGTGAATCCTATATTCTTGCGCGGATTGATCAAAGAGAGGTCATGTGCAGCCGACCGGGCCAATTGCTTGAATTTGTCTGAACAGATCTCGTCAGTCATTCAAACAACCATCGACGCACCATTGTCTCTACAGACCAGAACAACTGAGCAGTTTATACAAATATCCTTGCGATTTAGTGTGTAGGCACTATTACTACTAAACTTTTCTAAACATTAAAATGCCGTTACTGATAAGGAGATATATTTTACTTGGTAAGAAATGTACACTATATAAGCCAATATGGTGTTTATATGGTTAATGCTTGAAAACATGTACACCATCCTTCCATATATACGTTCGAAGCATAGCCACTGATCATTCCCTTCCTAAATATTTTCAATGCTTTCATTATCTAAATTCAATGCGATATGAAGCGACAAAGATAATTAAAATTCCAGATAACGGTTATTGTCATATGCATACAACTTCAAATGCACAGGAAGAAGGACAGACCATTCAGAAAGCTGTACCACTAAAGCAAGGATGAACACAAGTTGGATTAAGTTAAGATAAAGGTCTTCTGTAAGGAGCTCAGCAGTATTATTTGACTTTTACCAGTAACGATGTCTAAATTTCTGATTAGGCATCAGAGCAAAACGCTTTGTGTTCAACTTCTAAACTAACTAGCTAAGGAATAGGTTTATTCAGAGATTGCTAACAAACTGTGTGAGAAGATGGTTGGTTAACTGTTGGATTTACTGGCTTAATGGAACATATATTCCAACCGTCTTCCACAAAATTAGCCCTGTGCTGTTCTTTGTACCACGTTATAACTATATTATACACAATTCATGCAAATGCAACAATGTCTAATCCTGCCAGCACTAGATATTGCTCCGCTCATTGAATTTATCACTGTTAGAAAATCGTAGAGACCCATGTAGTCAGCTGCTTCATTGATTACAGTAAATATATAATATATACACACACACACACATAACACACGCACACACACACACACACACACACACACACACACACACACACACACACACACACACACACACACACACACACACACACACACACACACACACACACACACACACACACACATATATATATATATATATATATATATATATATATATATATATATATATATATATATATATATATATATATATATATATATATATATATATATACGAATGCAACCTTTTTGATACAATCGACCGACTTTTCTGGCACACAGTCAAATCTTGGCACACGATGTGAGTGCCAAAAAAAAGTCAGTGCTTTGGTCTGCAATTTTTTTTTTTAGAATTGTGTTCACATTTATCTCCATTCACATTTATCCGTTGCAAGGTTTTGACCCCTGCATCGCGCACGTGTTAGTTAGGGACGTTTGAAAAATTTTATATATTGGACTGACGACCATTTTGGTACTCTGCATATAACAGCCTTTTTCTCGTTATTATTCGATATATCATAATCCCAACTTCTGATATATTGCTTAGAATTACTTCCTTTACAAATATATTCTATCCACGTGACGTTCGATAGGGGATAAAAAATACATATATTTGGTTTCGACGTTTTCCAATGAGCTGGAGACAGATATATATTCGACCGGACAAACCGAAATGCTTCAGTTGGTCGGATAATTCGCATGGTATCTCGTGCTTTGAGATGAAGTTGCGTTGCTGGCCGAGAATATCTTATGATTTGGTAAGCAATAACCACAACTCTTGAATACATTATGGCGTTATTTAAGACGCTTATACCTAAGCAACCAGATTATAGCGCGAAAATATATATAGTGTCGCTAAAGTGACTCGACAACCTGGGTTCTCAGCCTTGGTTTTCAAATATCGCCCACTGCGACATCGTTGATCTAAATTATGACAACGCTGGTTCGATAGATTGGATATATTGTGTAGTATACTCAATCTGACGTATAAATGGAATCTGGTCAATGTTTGAGGTACTTTACTTTAGCTATGTGGAGTCAAGCCGGGCTTGGTGAGTCGCTTCGCCAAGTTCGGTTGGTTAGTCGCGTTTGTCATAATGTATGTAAACAATTTTTTGATCCGCGATACAGGTCGCCATCTATTTTTTCAATCGTTAGGCGTCAATAATGCGCAAAACCGAGAGGTTTTGTTTTGACCTTGATCTGAAACTAATGTCAAGGTCATCGAATAAGCGAAAAACTAGTACCTCGAATAACTCCATTAATAATGGTCGCATTGTTACAAAATTTACATCATTGTGTCGCTCATTCTAAATGCAAACCTCTGCTTAAATAAATGTAGGCATCGAACCAACATTTTTCTCAAGCGCCCCAGCCCCAGTGTAACTGGAGTCTTATTTAAGCACAAAGACCTCTTGGAGTGATTTGCCATGAAAATTTGTCATAATATGCAATAACTAGTTAAGATTTTGCTAAAGGTGTCTCTGTGAAAACTTTATGTGAAAAGACACCTATATGATCATGGTACACCCTACCCCTTAGATATGTACAACGTGATATGACAATTTACTGTCTTGAAAGTAGCTGCTGACTCTTTATTGTTTTGTCATGTAATTACCATGTCTACTTAATATGATTATACTTATCATCAATAATTTTTAAAACTTTGATGTATAATGTTATGTATCCTTTATACACAAAATGATGTTCATTGGCCTTTGAAGTCACTGTATGCTATAGAGCAAGTAAATTGTTTAAGCAGAAAGGCTGGAACATAACGGGTCTATGTAAACTGAGCTATTTAATAACAATTGAACTCACGTAGTCTACACATGCGCTCTTATTCTCAATGTCCCCGCCTTGTTTACTTTCTGTATGGTCATGTGACCAAAATAATCAGGTGTGACTGTAAAACTCAAGTACTTTCTTGACAAACTACCCAATATACATTATTCACACAGTATTCAACACTGTTGGATCATTGAATACCATATAATAACAAAACACACAGCCGTGATAATCTGGCTTCGAACTTTGACCCCAGATGAACAACAGATCGGCGAAATATAGAGCGCAAAACTAGCAGACTTACCAAAGTCAAGTCACATAAAATTGCCAATCCGACAAATAATGATCATCAAAAATAAATTTAACTTATTTTATCACAGCCCTGGTTAAGAATGAAATGATTGTTACAGTATTACGGCTAATAATGACATTTCATAAATTACGAAACTCGTAAACAATAACTCTACCTTAGACTGCTTCTTCGTGAATTCGCAGAAAGCATAGAAATTTGTTGTTAAATACGGATTTCCCAACAAATACATTCGGACATGGACGGAAAAGAAGCTGTGTCGGTAAAATGAAATACTATCTCTATTACTGCGTGTTCTGTATTACCTAATCCGCGTTACCCCTACCCAGACCGAATTTATATCCATGACCCAATTACCTGGACGAAACGAATGCGATCAGCTGTTCCACAATTTCGGCGTAAGCAGTAGCCCAACAGACCAACAGTCGATCGGGTACTCCCTTGTTCAGCACAAGCTCCACTTGGTTATAAGAACTAGTTAGCAGCTTTCGTTTCAATACTGTTGGATGGTTCTCTTAAGTTGAAAAACAAATTGTTGTTTGATAGACTTGTTTTGCTATTATAGCTAAGACAGTTCGGTGATATGTAAATGCAAAGAGAACTTGACTATGAAACATCAACTTAACAACTTTAACAATTAATGGATGCCCTTCACTCCATTCACTAGGCTTGAGCCATGAAGATAGATATGATGTTATATGGACATGATGGTAAGACATAACCATAATGTGTATGGTACTGCGCTGTTTGGCAAGTTGTGATTGAAGAGACTAATGTTGCAGCACCATTGATGGTATTATAAATTTATCAACACATACCAGTAGCTGCTTATCCACTCTCACTTGGTGTTTCATAAACTTAACTATTGCCAATTATCTTAATATGATAGACCTCAAAGGTTTAAGGGTCCTCAGATTGCAATTATAATCAATACTTAGGGGCAGTCATAACATCACATGCATATTGGGCTGTTGCCTATCCAGGCAATGGCTAATGTGATGGTCTATCAAAAGAGGGAATAAGTTGATGGTGCAAATACAGACTTGAAAGTGTCAGATATTACCAGATGGTCACCTAATACAAATAACACCAGCCACTAAATAAATAGCCTCTGAACTGCATAACTTTTTAATTGCCTAATAAATGAGCATCTGTGCTATAAACACCATGACTATGATTATTATGTAATTTGACAGTAGATAATATTGAATATTTTCAGCTAAACAGCTGATGTGGCCTCACATAAGTTTCCTGACATTGAATTATGTGATCTGACCTCTGCAGGTATCCTATAAGTGAGTGTGGAAACATTTTATGAGGTGTTATAATGTGAAAATAAATAACCAGCATCTGTATACTGGGTCTCTATCTTCTAACCGCATTGCTCTTCAAGCTTCCATTCCTATTTAATTCTCTAATTAAGATGCAGATTGAAATGCATTATCATATAGATAGAGCTCCAATGACTGTGAATATGGAAGAAATTCTATTCAAAACCAACCAGATATATATATTTCCACAAATGTAACCATATATGTTTCATTAATATAGGTACCTATTTCAGATGTTAGCTTGGGAACCTATCAGAGACCACTGCTGAATTGACCATAACTAAAGTGGGCGTGTACTTGGCACAAATGGATTGCCTTGACAGTCGGTTTGTTTGGTTTGGTTGTATGGAGAGACATTATATGATGAAGTATTTTTCAATTTTGTACCACAACCATACCGACATTTTTAGAACATGGTCCATTGTCATCAATTGATCAATTAGATGGTTCTAAAAACTGCACAATATGCAGGTCACATACTTATGAACAAATGTGAAGCATTGGCAGAAATATGCAGCGATAAACATTGCTCCTCATTGTTTACATCTGAATTAATGCATAGTCTGTAATGTGTCAATTATATTAATTTTGCAATGCATATTGTAAAATTTATGTGCTTATGTTTATTAGATACTGAACCAGCAGCCCAAGCAAGTACCAGTTGTGCCCTGTAGACCCCAGACTTAAAGATGCCAACAAAAACAACTTGATTTCTAGTGACTCAGAGTCAGATCAGGATGTCTCGAGCAGAACATGCATCAAAGATACAAGTGAGTATTTTTCATTCCTCTGTGATCTGTTAACTAGTGGCAAGGTATAAACCAAAGAAAGGCTTCTTTGCATTGTAAATGAATTCTAGTTAAGTGACCTTCATATAAAGGCACTATCCACTGCATGGTCTATAAAGTCACAGCTGCTTACTTGGGAAAAATATGAATGAGCAGCTCAAGTTCCAATGGGCCTTGCACCATCTCTTAATTATGTTTGAAATGTCATTAACTAAGCATAATTGTAATGAGCAGTGCTTGTTCCCAATGGATGAGTCACAAACTCTTAATTATGCTTGAAATGTCAATAAACATGCATAATTGTCATACAAGTGACTTTCTTAATCACTATATAGTTTATAGACAATATTACACATGCCCAGTTAATGATGCATTAATATTTCATCGTAGCTTTTGACAGTAAAAAACGATTTTTAAACTATGTTAACCCATGGCCTAAATGTTAAAATTATGTTTACCAGTGGCCTTACTTGTTCCATAGCTGTGATATTAATGTTGTGTTACCTGCATTTCAAATCCAACCCCTTTAAACAAATTATGGCCATATGAAACCTGTTCCCTAGGGAGAACAATGAGTGCATTACTATAGCAGATGATATAATCAGAAATAATAGAGATTACATAGCGGTAGTACAATTATCATTAAGTTATTAGTGTATATTTCTATGAACTAGAGCAAAAAAAGCATGCCTGTCTGTGAGCTACATTGGATGAGAAAAAACTTGAACGATTAAGCTTTATGATGAACCACGGAGACGCCTCCATGGACAAACAAACAACCATATCGAGCTGAAGAGTGGGAGCCACAGGGAATTATATAAATCGTCTATTACTATAACTACATCAGTGTTGTTATATTAGTAGCAGAGGATGATTCTTATGCGGAGTGTGTGCAAGATTGGGGCTTAACCTCGCTTGCAACATCGAAGATCACTTAGCGATGGAGCGTATAGGTCTCGGACAGGATGTGGAATGATACTGAAGTATGTTCGTGTTTTCTCAATGATAAGAAAGCCGACCCCTCCTGTCAAGCTCATATTTAGACTCTCGACACATATTGCGCGTTCCATCCCACGAGTTCCTGTACGACTTCCAGTTTCACAGTGTGCGTATCTCGGTGTAGATATATCTATTCATGTGCCTGACCCGGCACTCGAAAGCGCCAGACATTTAGAGCTTTTGCTCCTCCATGTTTGAATTACGTTGGATAGTGCTTCTTTCAATATGAAATAAATGAATCGTCGTTAATTAGACATGCATTGCCCCTTAACTGCACGTTAATTCTATCGCTTATTATCATTTCAAATTAAGATTCCCCGTCATACAGACAGGGATGAAAGACACCCCATGGCATAGATGCAAACATTTAATTCCCGCCACAACAAGTTCACCACACTGTTGCACAATGGTTTTTGTTGTGTCCCAAAGCGTTTGGGTTTCTGTTATGTGCCAAATAGAAAGTTTTTGTGATGTCCCAAAATGGTTGGTTTTTGGTTTTTCCAAAAATAGTTGGTTTTTTCCTGATGGCCCAAAATAGTCGGATTTTTTTTATGTCCCAAAATAGTTGGTTTTTTTATATGTTCCAAAATAGTTCGTTTTTTACGTGTCTCTAATACCCCAACTAATTTGGAACACCCATTTTGGTACACATATATAAGTTAAATAAGACAATGAAAATCCAAGATAAGTTTACGAAACCGAAACATGTTACCGACAGACCAACAGAAAACAAGAAATAATCATCATATTAACTCTATGTTTTGTCGCCTCCAATGCCCCAAAATGGTTGTTTTTTGCTAAATGTCCAAAATGGTTACATTCGTATATATATATATATATATATATATATATATATATATATATATATATATATATATATATATATATATATATATATATATATATATATATATATATATATATATAGTGTGACCATTCGTGGACTAATTTTTATAATGCCTTTTTGTCAAAAGTAATTATCAATTAATTATTCGGCACATTTTAATTGATACATTGAAATAGTTTTATGCGAATAAAAATCCTTTTATCTCTTTCTATTCTTGGTATATTCTTTTGGTCCTTGATGGTCATCCACGAAAGATCAAGACTAATTTTTACGTATAAATCCAAACTTTCGTGCCCATATATATTTCAGTCATCATGGATTTGAAAATATTTGATGATTATGTGATCATTATGAAACTTTGGTAGCATTTCGCGATCTTATTCGATGTTCAAGATTGATGAATAAGGAGAAAAATCAAGTTTTCGGTAATGAAATTTTGAAAAAAAGTCAAATATTTTCATTTTTCAGATAAACATCTCCAACACACACGATTAAACATTATTTCGGCTATTTGGATCGAAGTATATATGGTTGTATGGAAGATAATGAGGTTTGCGGGTTATGTCAACGAATGGTTCGTTGTTAAAATTTTATTTCGTTACAATATTCAAAATCCAAAGAAAACACCCATGTAAGATTATCTTAGTACATACAAAAACTAGACTATCATATTCGAATGGTCAAGTGTGTAATGAAATAAACCATGCATCTAAATGAAGCGCTTGATGACTAGGGTGTAATTTGACACATTGTTTACCACTTTTCTGCTAACAGGCACTTTTTGATTGCATCATGGACTGCCGTTTGGATGGAGAATCAATTTTATTGATAAAAAATCATTGAAAACGTCGTCCGTCACGTGGATAGTTGCATCAAAACTGTTTGCATGGAAATATTCTATTGTCGTTTGGTCTTGAAACTCACCATTCATGTCATCATCTGATGGGCTAGTTTTTCACCAATTGAAAAGGAGAAATGATGTAAGTTGTAGTAGAAAGAGGACAATTGCAACCTTGATGTTGGGTAACGCAGTTGGGAGTTGCCATTACTATTGCTTCAAACAATTCAACCTCCACTGTACATATTCTACAAAAGCACGATCATTTCCGAGTATGAAACTGTGTCTTACTGTGTCAATTACGTCCACGAGCGATGAGCCAGCTTTCACGCCACTGAAGTCTACAATCACACACACTATAACATGAATACATTACAATAAGTGTCATGTCCGCCTACAAAATCAATAACTGTATTTGGTTGCTGGCGTAAATAAGAGCTGCCTCACTCTGCGGGCGACGGCCAACTGACGAGGTAGTGGATGTGATATCAGTTACACGAGTTACCCTACTTGGAAAACGAATCATTCTTAATGAGATATAAACAAAAGGTTCAGCCTTGACCGGCCGTCAGGAATAATTGAGGTTGGAACGAATAAAAGGCAGTTTGAAAGAGATAGATGTGTATGCCAGGTTGCGACGAGACTCGTGTTTGATGAACCATATAGATGATTATTATATCCTCGCTGTTAGAAAAGGCATAATCCCTCCTGATAATATGTATTATTTCACGTCATTCTTCTGTAGCGCGTTTGTGATAAGTCAATAGAATTTACGAACAACCAAACTTAGATCATATCGTCAGGAGAATTATTGTATCAACTATTTCATATCACTGCGCATTCATCTAGTTTCTAAAGTGACAACACCTCCTTGGTAAACTCGACACCCGGTGTATTATGACCAAATAATGATCACGCCGTACACGCCTTTCCAGATGAGATGCAGGCTAATCAATGGATCAAAGTTCTCCTTAGAGTTACCAAATACTGTATCAAGTGTGATTCTTTATAAAATTGTAATCGAATCAATTAGTATGGCTCCAGTTGTGCCAAAGAAGTTAGTGATGATAAACTCATCAACTTGGTTGTGTAGGCGTCCTTCCAAGAAATGGGGCCTTCTGGTGGGGCACAGCAAAAGGGCATACTTCATCGACTAAATAATGAATCAGTCATTTAAAAAACGGCTGCCTGCTCGTCTCCTTTTTCATCACGTAGCAAACTATCTACGAGATTGCATCCTGCAAGAGGGTAACAAATCCTGCAGCTAGATAATGTATGATACTTAACACATAAGAGCGCCACTTCCGTTAGTGCCTGCGCTTGAACCTTTATTGGATGCTCCCAGGATAGGTCAGTCCTCATTCAAGAGCTTAATCCATTCGGCATGGTCTTCATATGCGATACATTCCACTAATTTATAGGCTCCTGATATATGTCACTTATGAGCTCCAAGGATATGGCACTCAAACTGATATGCAGTAGCTTGATTGCAGTAAGACATTCAATGTTGGTACAATAAGGCATACGCCAAGCATTACCGCTGATCAATCACAGGTTGTCTGTGGTACAACTGTTCACTATAACTTAAACTCATACTGTCAGTAATGTTTTATTGAGAGATTGAAAATTGCTCTTGACAAAATAGACGGAGACATATGAAGTGTACGAGACCACGTGACAACAAATCGGGAAGTTTGGCTTCGTATGAATTAACTTGCTCGCACAAATAAACGTTGTTGGACTTACGTGCTTATTGCTGCTCTAAGAGAGCTATCTGCGCTTCCGCCCGTTATAATATTACACCATTAGATGCTGCGACATATATGTGATGTGTTAGAGATACCTGTTAATTAATACAATTTAAGCTTAGGCCAGTGTAAATCCCAGATAGTGGCATGTAATCCCGACGCCACCAGCAATATTCTTTCATCAGCTGCTTACGAGACCAAGTTCAAGAAAAACCATTCTTACTGCCTCCCACTGCATCCCTACTTAACAACCCAGTTGATGTTTCGTTATTACCGAGATTTTACCACAAAGACAAACGAATAATTAAATGCATGATACCAACAAACCCAGCATGTTCAGGCTTCACAGGATGTTTCCGCCAGTAACTGCTCCTCCATACTGTTTAATACTGTGGAAAATCAGTTATTTCTAATACGATGAAGAATCAGTCGCTGATGCTATTTCTTAGAGCTCTTGCATGTTTTCAAACTGATTCATATCGTGCAAAACGCTGAATAGACTTGGTTGTTAGATAAAGCACAAAACATATGAGCACGCGTGCTCCCTTGGCTAAGGAACCTACAGTAGTAGTTTAACTACAAAACACATGAGCGCGCGCACTACTTTGGCTAAGGTACCTACAATAGCAGTTTAACCATAGAACAAACTCCAACTTATACCTTGATATAAGCATGATGGTTCGAACAAATCAGCGATATACCTGAATAGTTGTGCAAAAATTAAGTGTCCTAAAATATGTACATTATGTCGGCTTCACAAAGATCCTTCAAATGAAACGAGAGGTGATATGGAATTAATTTGTATGATGTTTGAGGTAATTAGCAGAAAAATATGAGATTGGTGCAATGTCCAGTGTCCCGTTAATATCTGTGGGATTTGAAATATGACGATTTTTATCGCAACGCAGATTTTTTCAAAGCTAAAATGTTTGTGGTGATGCCGATGAGTTCGTTTGTGCGTCTTGCCAAAACAATGGATTTGCCAAAGAGTGAGGTGTTGTTTATTGGAAACACGGCGCGAAGTGGATGTACGCTGTTGGCCCACCTGCACATTATTGTCTATCATAGTACACAATCACTTTATATACACTATAACCACCCCTTTATAACCACATAACACTTTATAATTACTATGATACTATTTAGGCACCTATAAAACAATATTTCCACCCATGAATACCAGGTTACTTTTTTTGTGTTGGACACCAGGTGCTGCCTCATGTACCCAGTGTAGCGCTGGTTACGAATGCTCCAACCAGACCACAGAAACACTGTGTTCAGAGTGTTACTACGCCACAGCTGGGGCGGACTCGTGCGTTAAGTGTGCTAATAATGAGATCTCTAGCTCCTCCAGAGATTCTTGTGACCCATGTCCCGCTGGCAAGGAATGTACTGACTCCACGTAAGTTAACAAAAAAACTGCTGACAAGTAGCTTAATGATTAACTGACGTCACAGGTTTGTAAAAAATATGTGGTAATCGAAAAAGTCCACTATCGCTTATGTTAAATAGTCTCCCATATAACCTCAAATTACATATTTTACAATATGACCCCCTCCTCTGACCTTTATCTTTGATCGCCCCCCTCAGGTTGACCCCAGTCGACTGTGCCTTAGGATTTTACGCGATGGCAGGTGATGGAGTGTGCACTTATTGTGAAGCTGGGAATTACTGCCCCACAGCCTCCACCAAGACAGCATGTGGCTCCAGTGAGTGATATGTCTACTGTTGGTCGTGAGGCACTTGGGGTTGACCATTATGATCCAACCATCATGACCACATGCTATAGCTATATGGAAATTTTTTATCACAATAATGTGTTTTCTGTTGTCAATTATAGTCTTTGTTTATGATAATCATATATTATCGCTGTTATAGGATCATTATGGTCAATTAAAAGTGCTTCTTGTTGAATGTGCGTAGGTATCGCATGTATGATCATAGTTATAGGATCATAATAGTCAATCACAAGCGCTTGTTTTATAATGTGCGTATTTCACACGCACTCGAGTTGGGACATCATGATTTCCTTACACTAGAATTGTGATATATTATATCATTATGCAAGAGAGTTGACAAATCATGATTTCCGAATTCGAGTGCTTGTGGTAAGAATCATCAGTATGGCATGAAGCTTTGTGTATGTAACAGACACTCGAATCTGAAACCACCCATTGTTTGTAACCACTATCAATGATGTATATAACCGCTATGAGTGAGGGGTGTTTGAGAACTTCAGCGCCTGTCAATCGATTATATGACTTTGAGCAATCTGAGCAGGAGAAAAACCGTTAACGCTACTTTTAACGTTATGATAGAATTATGGTATACTTATTTCTCACCAATGTAGCTGAGGCATGTAAATCACACATGGCATTGAGATAATAATGTTTGCTCATTAAAGGTTTATAGATTGAAAAGGAATATTTTTAATGGTTTGAAGCTTTAGACAATCAGATTACCTGTTATTTATGCAGAAATTAAGTCCTTAAATAAAAAGCAAAGCAGGTGATTAAGCACTTTGCAACTGGCAACCTGATAACCATCTTCCATACACAGTTTATAAATAAAAAATGGTTGCCTGTTGCATCCCATTGAAGTATTTGACTACCAGTGTTGTTAGCCACATGATGTTTACATGCTCTCTCTGCCATGTAACGGAAGTTGTTGTTGCAGACACGTACTATGAGGCTGGATGGACAGCCTGCCTGCTGTGCCCCGGTGGTTACTTCTGTGCCACAGCTGGAAGTACACCTGTAATCTGTGACCCTGGGGAGTACAGCGCTAGTGGAGGTAGGTCATGGTCCATATCATGTCATGAGGTGTCATATATTGTGTAACATGCTGTTTCCTTTTAGACAGTTTATTCTATTTTTGTCCTTGCTACATAATTCTTTGAGTATTGGCATTTGTGGTTTTTTTCACTTTTCCAAACGAGCTTTTTCAAGCATTAATCCCTAGTTATTTCAGTTACACGCAATTGAAGATCACACGTATGTATTAATGAATGCTATATTGCATACATATTATATAACCTCCTCATTTGATTTAACACTCCATCCAACACGTTGACAATGTATCACAGCTATGAGCTGTACACCATGCTCGGCGGGCTCCTACTGCCCCCAGGGAGCCGAGTCCGAGGCGGCCTGTCCCTCAGCTCACACGTCTGCTAGTGGTGGTGCCTCGTGTACTCCCTGCCCTGCTGGAAAACAATGCACTGATGGTGATAGTGCTAATATTGCTGCATGCCCCAGAGAATATTACTCGCTTGAATTTGTACAATATGTCCTACAGGTAAATCGTAATCATACTGTTCTTTGATGGCCGACTTAGCAATAAATAAATAGTAGCCTTCAGGTCTTTTTACATCTGCAGTAACCCTCCGATCGTTTCCACATTAAAGGTTACATTCATAATAACACAACACCATTGCTTCCCCTTAACACGTCACATCCATGGTAACGCTTCTGTTATTTCCCCATTACAGGTAACATCCATAGAAACCCGCCCAGAATTTCCTCATAAGAGGATTCTTACAAAGAAACCAACCCATTGTTCCCTATAACAGGCTACTTCCATATAAACCCACCTATTCCCCACAACATGTTTCATCCATTGTAACTACCCATTGTTCCCCAAAACAGGTTACATTTATCGTAACCACCCTTTTCCCCTTAAATGTTGCACCGTTTATTTCTCAAAACCGGTAACATCCATTTTAATCACATAGTATTCCCTATACAGGATACATCTGCATTAACCAGGCAGCTGACCCTGTAGAGTGTACCGCTGGCACCTACAACATCGACATCACTGCTGCCTCCTGTACCACTTGCACAGCTGGCTCTTACTGTGAACTGACTACTGCTGGACCTTCATCCTGTGATGCTGGTGAGAGTTGACCTGATATGTCGCAGGGTTTAACTGTGTCAATGATTGTCCTGTCACAGGATGGTACCATACCACAGTTGCATTTAGGTCTTGCGAGGGCTCACAGGGAATTACAAAGAGGAATTTGTTGTTAAATGTTGTTGATGAATGTTTTTGCCAAGTTATCCGAATCAGTGCCGTTTGTGTGTTTGTATGTCGGTTTGTTAACCTTTTTCGGTTTGAACGGTTATGTATGGTTACTCTCAAGTATATTCAAGCTGTCTTAAGAGATGTCATAATGCCTGGCAACGCAGAATTTTACTTGGTAGCCCCAAGCACACACACACATACTGGGAGTGCAGTATGTATCACTACTCCTTGAGTTAGGTATTTCAACAAAGAGCCTTTAAGAGGAGACGTGAGAGGTTGACTAACATTGTATACCTATTATGAGTGCGAAATAGTAAATGTAATCATGCTGAACTTTTTATATAAGTCAGTATGTGTCTTAACAATCATGCTTAAACGACAATCACACTTACTTACCCCGCACTTGATATGTTAACTTATTGTGTTAATGTACTTATGTAATTCCAATTGTTGTTATGTCTACTGGATACGTGATGTCAGGTGAAAGCATATTTATCGCCAAATCAATATATACATGGTACACAATTACTCAGTTGGCATTGATGTGCGTCTGGATTTGTGTAGCTATCTTGTCATATGATATGACCTAGAGGATGAAGATATCAGTCCAGTTATTACATAAGCTATCGATGCAATGTTTTTTACCACAACGCAACAGTTCGAGTTTAAATGTCGCCAATTGCAATATCCGTTAGGCTCAAATGACCCACATGATCCATGGAGTATTTTAGGTTATGTTATGTTGTAGTTGCTGTCACAGGTTTAATTGGCCGCCCTTTGTGTGACATATGTGGGCCTAGTTATCAGCATCATCGTCATCATTTACCTCGTCTACAGGTAATAATACATGGCGATGGCGAGATACTGCTAGCTTAAACCAAATATGATGTCAAAATCAACTGCTCATTAATGTTACTGAATATGTGAGTTTTCAATTAACATTACTGAGGATATAACACCACCGACGACAATTTTTTCATTATTGTCAGATGTATGGTGTGTCCAGACTACGAGTTGGTAGAACCCCACAAGCAATCATCAGCTCAGATTCATGCCATACACAATAGCACCGCAAGACACAGCAATGATATGAAAACATGAATGGCGTCCAAACTGAACCTTCAAATTACGAGCAGCTCGATTTTAGGCAGGCAAACCCGGCAACATATGAAGAGCTCAGAATGGCTTGACCCAAAGTGAATGAGGCTGATTCATTGCTAGGCGAATCATGCAGACATATATGTCAAAAATGGGGTTCTTTGTATGTATCTAAACGCATTTTGCTATCTTCATCAATGATCCTTTTTGGAAATTGTGGGGTGATGAATTATCAATTATTATTGAGTCACACAGGGCTGGAATAAGAAAATATAGGCCGGTGTGATTTACCTGAAATTTAACTTGAACAATTGATCTTCCCGGCATTTGTAGATGAAACATTCCTTTGTATTGATTAAAGGACGAATGATTGTATTTAGTAGCTGGAATTATTTACATACGGCCATAGATATTTGCATTGAAGGTTGTCATATCAATATCAAATATTATTAAATGTGTGATGCGAGAACGCTTGCCATTATTTGTTTTCTAGATGTATATATCGAACTTGAGATTCCATGATTTACTAAGCATCTTCTAAGCATCAACGAGTGAACTTTCTCGTTAACTGGTTGAAATGTTCTGTATGATATCTTAAACTTCTTCCACTGCACTGCTTTTTGAGAATGCTGTTAGGACGAATAAATTGAACATTTATTCACTAATAAAGCTCCCGTCATTTGTATAGCTGGCAGCTATATAAATTCAGGTTTCGTCTGGACCATAAACTAAGAAGTTGACAGCAAATCACAACCCAGTGCAATTCGTGAGATAAAGATAAAGACAATGACTTTGAATTGAATAGATATCGATTTAAATGATGCAATATATAGATATATATATATATATATATATATATATATATATATATATATATATATATATATATATATATATATATATATATAAATTTATATATATATATATATATATATATAAATTTATATATATATATATATATATATATATATATATATATATATATATATATATCAACATGTGTTATTTTCAGATGATCCAATTACACACCACACCAGAAGATATTTGCAACAGTAACCTTATGCACGGTCACCTAGACAGACACGTCACCTACAACTGTTGAAATCAATATTAGTGAGGGGGGACGTGTACACTGACAAAATGGTCAATCATTCAAATAGCATTTGTGCAGAGCCAATATCGATGATAACATAGATTAAATGTAACAAATGGAAACCGATATGGATGAGATATGTCTCAGAGAAATATATTGTTGCACAATTAAAAATCGGAATAATATGGCTCTAAACGCCACTCAGAAGCATACAGCATAGTACATCAAATTGTGATCACCCACACAAACTGCTTAGCAGGCCTGTATGCAACCAGCCCAGTCGCAGCCATACCCAGTATAATGAACGCCACCTCACGCCCCCTCTGTTCATCTGAGGGCTCGTAGAAGTCTGAAAGCTGAGGCTCAGAGCCCAGCGGGTCGACGGTTTTATTCGTAAATTAGGGCGTACTCACGCATTGCCTCATCCGCATCCCTAAATGTATGCTCGGCATGGTCCTGGCGGCGCAGTTGCTCATTGATGAAGTCTAAACGCTCAGTTCTCTTCTTGGCCCATGCTGCCTGAGCAGATTGAAGCTGCTCGATTGCCATATCATGGCGTTTACGTTCCACGTCCACTTGGCTACCTCGTAATTAAGAGAATAAAAAGTTGCTCCCAGAGAATGCAAGGGTGTTAACAAGAGCACCCCCAACAAGTAGCGCGAGTGTGGCCATTACTTCAGTATATCAACTGGTAAGATTCCTTGTTTAATTAGCATATCCTTTGTGGCCATAGCTAGTGATACATCGGTAACAGCCATAGCCAGGTCCCGTGGGATGAAATCAAGACGTGGCACCCCACCACCCAGAGCCATCTTAGCAAGCTTGGCATAACCGGAAACCTATTGAAATACCGGAAACAGCTACACCGTGGTACAGAGCGTTGACGAGCATTTTTCCATCAGTAATTGTTTACTTAATAAATTTATTTGTCCAATTGATAGCTCTTAGTAAGCACCTATTATAGCTGAGTTAAGCACATGCTATAGCGGAGTTAAGCACATGCTATATCATTGAGTTAAACACATACTATAGCGCCGAAGTGGTGTCTTCCTCTCCACCGGCCCCTGTTGTCTTCCTTTCGGTGCTTCGGTGTTTTTCCAAATTGACAGTGCTTAACTGTTGTTAAAGCCGCAGTTAAGGGAGCTAAAAACATACCATAGCGATGATATTGCTCACAAGTGGCAGTGCTTAGCGCGTGTCCAACAAACGGGTCCGTCTCGAGGTCTGTAATTAGCCTTGGCTGGTGTTCTGGTGGGATTGGTAGAAACATACAAGCAATACCTGAGTACAGCTGTAGCATTGTCTGACCTAGAGTACGTGTCATGCTGGCACCTAGCCAAGCCTCGTATCTCACGTACAGCTTTATGATCTCTTCATCAGACATTGATTCAACCTGGTCAATTGTAAGGTGCTCCAAACCAAGGTACTGAAGGGCCTGACCGCCGGCTATGACGGCAGCAAGCCTATCTCTCTTAGAAGACATATCTTTACCAGGGGTGCAACTAGGTTCCGCTCCCCCAGACTTTGTCTCCACTAAGCTAGTCGAGTCCTGTTCAAGGAGTTTATCAATAATGGTATCAGGATCCATGAATATACGTATACGCCTTCGAGCTTCAAAATACTGCACCGCTACCCAGATGAAGAAACCTAAATTGATTACTGAGGCAACGGCTGCTATCAAGGCCAATATCACTTCAATCGACGGCATATGCAGTAGGTTGATCAGTCTTCAGCAGCAGTTTTGCGTGCTTGGTCTGTGCTAGTAGTTGGCGTACTGTGGCACGTTCCTCCTTTGTTGGAATTACATCATTTTCACGTAAGGCATCTTCAAACGAGTCACGGTCCTTGGTGTAAAAGAGCACCATCCAGCGAGTCTGCTCACGTAAGTCCTTCAGCACAGAGTTGTACTTTTGGGTGAGGACCCAGACACTTTTCTGCGCATGGCGGCCGCTAAAGGCCAGTTCGGATAGCATGTCTTTCTTCTTGGTTAGGGCCTTTGTTGCCGTAGTCATCAATAATGTACAGGGTTGACTCGCCCTTAAAACAATGGTAGAAAGCCCTCAAGTGGTCATGGAGCCGCTCCCCTGGATCAACCACGTACACCTCTGAATCATCCCACACCCATGGCCGCGTCTGATAGGCCTCGTGAAACGTATGGTAGGGCAGAGGATTACAATATGCTCGAAGGCACTAAAGAAGGGCCCTTCAAGTAGGTCGAGGATGAATGCGGTTTTCCCAGGCCCTGTCTGCCCACAAACAATTGCAGAACAGGGACAATCTGGAAATGTAAACTTAGTAGAGTGCGCTGACGAACCTGCCATCTTTAATGTTAAGCTGTGCATCCATTACAATATACATACAAACGTTCAATGCACCGGCCGCCTCTGCCTTTTTTGTGATCTGTATGGTGATGCCCTCAGACGCATTCTCCACAGCCCTGCCACTACCGTGCAGCTGGTCGTCATCACTCGTCCTTAAGTCGAGCCACAGAGCATACTTCTTGGTTAGGTACTCTCCTAGGGAAACGTCTGACCATGCCAGGTCTTTTATTGCTATTGCTACACTTGGGTCTCGTTGCTGCACAGGCCTTCTTCACCTCGTCCCACTGCTGGTAGCCACGCATGCCCTGGGCATAGAGCTGATTGGGGATGCCCTCAATGGTCACCTCGACCTTCGTTATCTTTGGGTTGTAGAACGCCTCTGTTACCCTGCGAAAGGCTGGATTTTCAAAGAGCAGTAGGGTGCCCTTCATGCTGCGAGCCGGCACGTTCAGATTGATTTTCCACAGTGTATCTTTTTTTATTGTATACAAGCTTCCTGTGACGAAGTACACGGTCGTACAGAATCGAGAGCCGACCTGTGTACTGGGTGCGTATCATGCGGGCCAACTCTGGTTGGGTAACCATGTCATACTCCAGCGAGATGCCATCAATTTTGTAGCTGGCGTCGTCGCCTGTTGCGATAATTACGCGGCTGTAGTCGTTGAACGTGAGCTCGTATTCCAGTCTATCACTAAGCGCACTCTGGTAGAATGGCATGTGGCTCTCGAGGAGTTCAAAGTCAAGTGGAACGTAGAATCTGTTACCATACACATCGGCTACTGCCTTGTCCTCTTCCTCGGTCTCGTCCTTGTCTCCTGCCCCCACTCGTATCTTAGTTGCGTTTCTGTCATCTGATGTGTCAATGCCCTGGTACTGAAGGCCCTGTCTCTCCTGTGCTGTCCGCCACAAGTCGTGGTTACAGTGGTACATATCGCTGTCATCAATAGACATGACCTCATTGCCAGAAATCTTGATTGTCATTTTCTTAACCACGGCACGGCCCAAGTTTTGCACAACGCTGCGGTTAACATCAGTCGAGGTCAGCGTGATTGTAAAGGCCAGCCGTGCTGTCCCTGGAACAATGACGTCTTCTGCACCTAGATTGGGGAAGCAAACCAGCAGTTGTTGGTTCTGATCTATAGTGCTTGGATTGTTTGTAACGACTACAGACTGTCGCACGCACTTTACCCCGAGGGGTTTGCGTATCCGGCGGTGTGGGTTTAGTTTGCGTCCGTAAGTACTCGTCATGTTGAATGTTTAATTACAATTATATCTTTAACACACATACATGGAGTTTGATAACCCAACATTTGACGACCCAGAGGAGGAGGGGGGATGGGAGAGGAATGACACTAACTTTGATGATGAGGAGACTCTCCCAGAGGCCACTCTCCCACCTGTTACAGAAGGGGACATTGGGATGGATCGGTCTATACCACCAGAAGGCCGACTCGTTATAGGCGCTGTCAATGATTATTACGATGCATTAGCTGAAAAAGGCCACACACCCTCCCTCGGCCGCGATTATACAAAGTTTGAACTTGTTAGAGGACAGTTACGTTTGAAGAAAGCCCCGCTTTCACTTGGAACAATAGGTAAATGTAGAGGGGGGCTAAGGTTATCTGTGATGGTTTGGGGTTCACTGAGTGGTCCTCACAAGTGGTGTCAGAAAAGGAAGCAACAGCCCTCCAAGGCGTTGACCAAGCAGCTGCTAAAGCCGCAGAGACAGAGCAAGGTGGTGTGGAAGAAACAAGCTTCATAGAGGACGTTCATAACACCATCCAAAACCTAGGTACACAAACAGACAACGAACTACCACTCAGAGAGCTTATAGGGCTTGTCAAGGCTATGCAGACCCAGAGGGGTGAGCTGGTCAACAACCTAGCTAAGATAACTGAGTTAGAAAGGGATATAAAACAGCGGGAAGCTAAAATGGCAAGCCTGGAGGAGGAAGGGAGGGGTGATAGTCGAGCATGGAGATTCCAAGCAAATGAGCTTGCAGAGCTGCAGGACCTGCGGAGTGCCCGTATTGAGGCTGCCTCTGTAAACCGTAAACGTCTAAGGACCCAAATTAACCACATCAGGGAAACGATCAACAGACTTCTTAACGAGGACACAACACTAGCTGAGCGTGTACGCACCCTGTTCCGGGAGCAGGGCATAACAATTGCCTCCATCCTCACTGCGATTGGATTTGCAATCTCGACCCTGGTAGTTGCTTTGACGGGTGGAGGGAGCACTAGTGCAACCCCAGCACCAAGGCCGACACCAGCTGATAAGCCAGGGGTAAAGGAATGGATTAAAAAACTGCTGAACTCCTTAGCAAACGTTTTGAAGGGTCTAGCCGGTAAGGCAGCAGCTGCCCTTCCAGGAATTATTGGCTCCATCGTATCATGGCTGCTTACGTCAGCTGCAAAGATGGCTGGTTGGATGGCAGAACATGTATGGGCCGCAGCTATGGCGGTGGGGGGAGTTATCCTCCTGATACTCCGTGACTTACTACGTAGCAAACCAAAGCACAGCTAAGACTATAGCGATTCCACATACAATGAGAGCTGTTTTCTCATCCTCGTGCGTAGATGGCAGAGCAGCGGGTGAAGGGTCTTCGACGGCGGGTGGAGGGTCGGGGGCGGTGGGCTGAGGGTCAAAGCTTCCTCTATCTGGAAGAGCAACAACCGCGTTGACATCAGTATTGCTGCCGATTTGCTGTTCCTCAGTTGCAATGGTAATCAGATTGTTGTACCCAACAAGGTTTTCAATTGCGAGGCTCATATCCGATGGAGCCATGTACAGGCCCGTTCCAAACACATAATCAACCTTTGAGGAGGCATTATGGAGGACGTTCTGATACCGTCGGATGGATGCCGGGGAATATCCACTGGGGTGTTAATGGCATCCTCAACGTTAGCCTGAAATTGTTTTGGGGCATCAAAGGACGTTCCAACGCCTAGTATCTCTGAGCGGGTCTGCGCCTGAGCACTAAGAATGGCCCAGACATAGGTCCGAATGCTGTCGTTAATTAGCTCAACGCCGGTCTGTGTAAAGCCCTCAGACGTGTTCAGTATGAAGGTTCTCCAGGCCTCGTCTGCTTCAGGTCCCTGTGCTAGATGTAGAACAGCACCCATTTTCTCCTGAAAGGATTGTAGGTTACTCGCGTGGGCAAAACCTGGCTTTGTATCCTTTTCCGCCTCAAAGGCCATCCGTGTAGGGTCATAACGAACGTTTCGACCAGCAACCTTGACGACTCTCCCGTAACCATACGCATCATGTGCATATAAGATACCAAGGCCACTATTAGCTACGGTTGCCTTCTGGCGCCAGTCTGTGTTTGGTTGAACACCAAAGTTAGTGCAGAGTCTCTCATATGCCCTCTTGTCATATGTATTGTTATAGGGGTGATAGGCATGATCCTGAGGTAGAGTCGCTTGCAGTTCTGCTAATAGGCGACGCACTGTGTAATAAAGGTGAAAGGTGTAGAGAGCTTTCACGAGTGGAATCCCAGCCTCGAGGTGGTCGTGGGATGACACGCCGCAGCCGGCTGATGCACACCACACTGCAAAGTTTAACTGGTTCTGCCAAAACTGCATTGGATTTGTCAACCAGTCTTTTACTACTTTGTCCGCGTTACCGATGGCACCTTATAGTTACTGAATAGATCAGGAAACTTTGCTGTGAATGTACCACCATTGTGAACAACTTGAATTGTTTGTCGGGTTAGTTTATCTCCCACACCATATGTGGCTGGATACACCCCGCCCGCACCATATGGGGTAGCTTTTTCTATTGAAACTAAAGGCTTGTTTATTCATAGTGCTATGTATCACACTCTGTCAAATGTTCAAAGCGGCGGCGCTGTGTCCCTGCAAAAACCTATTGACAACACTGCGGGCGATCTATGTGTTGGCCTAAGGTCAATCACGTATACTGTGGGCTGGTACAATCTAGAATCAGACGAGAGCATTGCATGGCGGTCAAGGACTTCAGAAGAGCGAGGATATGCTACATTAAAACCAGGCCTCTGGAGCTTAAGCCTTCTTCAGGAGCATATTACACCATTAGGTATCGGTTTGGAGGTTGATGCTGTAAATGGGGTTATTACCCTAACAGTTCCAGACAATGGGGTGCGCACATAACAGGCGGAGTGTTAACAATGTTGGGTCTTGACGGCCTCAGTGGGGGGTGGATACCTTCAGGTACTTACATAGGTGACCGGCCCATCAACTTTAGCATCTTTAACACAATTTATGTTCACCTCGATAAAGTCAGTACCACACACAACATGCTAGATGGTGCGCCCACTACGCTTCTTGAAGTTGTTGGCTTAGAGGGTGGCTCTTTCGGTGATATTATAACCACGAACTTCACTAATCCTGTATGTAAGCGTGTCACTAGTGGAACAGTGCATGAGTTAAAGGTTCAGTTACGCGATAATAAAGGAAGGCTATTAGATAACCACGACTTATCTGTTAGCGTTGTTCTTGAATTTACAAGATGTCAATAAAAACGAGTATTTATGGACCTAGGCAAAAACCGGCAAGCACTGTTCAGGGTGCCGACCTCTCGGAATATGCCACAAAGATCTATGTATCTATTGGTGACTCAAAAAAATGGATAAAAGTGGCGGTACTATGACTGGAGACCTTGAAATGGGAGATAATAAAATCGTTCAGTTGGGAGACCCGATTTCACCGAAGGATGATGTTCATTAAAAGTATATTGATGCTGAATATAGACAGCAGAACAGGTACCTGAGACGATACGTAGATGAAAAGACGAAACCACTCATTACTATATGGGCAGAAGCAAGTGGCCCCCTTCGGAGAGGATATGAGTGGTCGTTTGGCCATGGGGCTAGGGGTCGAGACTCACAAGACTCAAGCTCGGGTTTTACCATGTTATGTAATGGCAAGATCATTCGTATGGGGTTGTCTTCGGGTGTTGGTGCTGATACTGGTCCTATAGCAGTCGTTCCTGTTATTAATGTAACGAATCAAGTGGTAGGAATAAGTAAGCCTGCTAACCAACGGGCTGTTGTAATAACTTTAGACCAGTCTTTACAGCTAGAAGAAGGCAACGTTATTACCTTTTATACAACCACACAAAACAGAGGGGCGGCTTGGTCTCTAGCTTCATTCCTAATTGAACTTGATATATAGACTAATGTATACAAAGACAGTATGAAACAACAACCAACGACTGCACCGTTAAATCCGGAGCCTCCTCCATGTGATCTGGGGCACTCCTATCGGCTGAATGAGATCAGTCTTAAGAAGCAATACCTTGAGAAAGAAATTGAAAAATATGGTGCTATGAACAAAACATATATAGGTGTGCAGTAAACTCAGTGGACGCTGTAGACACTGCTTTAGTTGCTGTGGGTATGTGTCTTGGCGCAAGTGGTGCAGGTGTAATGTCTACAATAGTTGCCATTCCTATTGCCACAGTGTTGGGTGCTACTGGAGCCGCTTGTGGGCTACTTGTAATTGCTGGAAAATTCATCAGTAGGCGGCTGACCATTAAGTTAAAAAAGCATGACAAGATTCGCATTCTCGCTCAGAGCAAATTGAATACCATTGCTGACATTGTATCGGCGGCGCCTGAAGATGGGTATATCTCAGATGATGAGTTTAAGCTCGTTTCGGTCGAGATCATGAAATATAGTCAAATGAAAAGTGACATTAAAGCAAAATGTTTGAAAGCGGCAGAATCGCCCCCTAGACCTGCTAAGGTATTACCCTGACAGTCCATTTGAAGAGTGGGGGTTGCTAGATATAATGGAGGCAGCGATAAAATCTTTCTGCAACGATCATACGAGTCAAACAAAATACGGACCAGTGGGAGACCACGAGGAAGGGCTGCGTTGGAGGAAGTGACTACTCCGCTATCATAGGGCAAAACTACTTCAGCAGCTATAGCAAGAAGCTGACAGAAAAAACTAGCAACGAGGGTGTTCGCTTTTGCGCACCCTGCCTCTGGGGTACGACTTTTGAGGAGGTTGCAATTGCGGTATTGGAGAAGGTGTACGACACCAAGGTCTACGGAAATAATATCTATATTGAGGGCGGCGCGACGGCCTACTCTTCGGATGGCTTTTGTGTGCTCCCGATCCGGCGGGCTGGAGTGGATGCTGTCTGTCTGGGGCATCCTGAGGAGGTTGTACTGCTCGAGATAAAGTGCCCCTACACTCGGAGTCCTGGGAGGGTGATTCCGAATATGTATAAGCCTCAGGTTCTGCTGGGTCTGCACCACAGTCCGGTGGCGACCATCGGGGTGTTTGTCGACTGCGTTTTCAGGTTTGAGGACCTGGGGAGAGCTGAGGTGTATAACCAGGTGTATCACAAGGATCAGAAGAAGTATAAGGAGACGGTGGCTTGGGGGTGGGGGTGGGGGGTGGAGGGGCTTGAAGACGGCGATTATAGTGCCAACGGGAGGTTTAATAGTTACCTGGACTTGGAACAGGAGCATCATTGTCCTTGGTTGGAAAGACCGAGTGGGACCACAGAGAGGCCGACGGGGGCTTTCTACTGTTGGAAGCTCTTTACGATGAGATTGATAACCGCTCGTCCCGATCCCGACTTTATCGAGAAGAACGACGCTAAGGTTGCCCAGTTTATACAGGACCTCAACCGCGTGAAAAATGGAACTTACAGCGACGGTCGCAGATATTTATCACTCAATGACCTCTACGGTGACTAACTACTGGTGTGGGCCTATACCATAGGGGCTGGAAGGGCTGGGCTCATATGGTACCATATGGTGGGGGGAGGTGCGAGCGATTCGCTGGCTCATGTGATTCACCCTGTATACACGGCTTCAGCCATCCTTTATGATGCAACGAACAAATAGCAAGTTGTGGCGGCCAGTTTTTCATTATTATCTTCTCCCATACTTCAATATTCGGTGAAGTATTGTGCGTCTATATGATGAATGGTGGCGATAACATATCTTGCATTTGTATAGTGGTAAATCTGTGAGTTAATTATGGACACATCATGGTGTCGCGGTAGTTATCGCAATAACACAAGCGACCAGCGTTGCTGTGAAGCATCGTGCCACTGCTTAGATAAGGACATATATACCTGCGGCAATGGTACATGTCTTAGCCGTTGTGAGCCCCACAGCTTACACTACAAGACGCATTGAATGCATATTTGTTATAGAAGTGACGAATATGCTGTAGATAAATCCTTGAATGTTATATGCAGCCCAAAAGCCATATTTGTATGGATATTCTATGCATATTTGTTTGAAATCTTTTCTACAGCGCACAATCGTATTGGGTGTTTTATTTTTAATCACGCTGATAATATCAATGAAAATGATTGATGACGTCGTGTCAAAAAACCACATCTGTACCTATCTGTACCGTATAGGTTCAAGTGATGGTGTTTCGGGTGAGTAATATTCGACTTACCTTCGCAACAGCAAGGACAGCACGGATTAAATGGAATAGTCTCAGATATAGTGACTCCGTCTTCTAGATATGGAGCATCAGGTGGAATAATTCTAAGCGACTCAACCATAGCAAATATAAATCGATGTACGCCTGGATGGGCGTAACTAAAAGGTGTTATGATGGACAAAGAGAACGTAGGCCCCTGTTAAGTTTATATATATATATATATATATATATATATATATATAGGTATATATATATATATATATATATATATATATATATATATATATATATATATATATATATATATATATATATATATATATATATATATATATATATATATATATATATATCTTTGTTGGCGTAATACATGTATACTTACATTTATATCTCAATACACATATGAAGCGATCAACGTGTTTGATGTATTTAATTGAAGATTTTGCCACAGGAGACTTGACAAGGTACTCATCAGCGACGATGATATGTTGAAGATGCTGTCAAAACCTTATTAGTTGCTCTTTGTGTGACGTTTGTTGGCTTAGTTATCGACATCATCGTCAATGTATACCTTGGTTGTAGGTAATTATATATGGCGATTTCAATATAAAGCTAGCTCAAAACGAATATTATGTCAAAATCAACTATGAGTTTGTGCTACTGATTATGAGTGTTTTCAAATAAAATTGCTCAAGATTGTGCACCACCGTTTCATATGACCATTGTACACACGGCAATGACCATTGTTGAAATAACCATTGTAAACATGGATATGACAATTTTTGACATGACAATTGTAATCGTGGTTATGACCTTTGTTTTAGTGACCATTGTAAACATGGATATGACCGTTGATGATATGATCATAGTCCATGAGGACATGACCACTGTAGACACAGCCACGATCTTTGCTGACATGGGCATTACTACTTTTGTCAAGGCCTTGACTACTGTCAGCCCTGCCATTGTAGCCATGGACACAACACAGGTTAAGAGCCTGTTGATCATGTGAGACACAGCTTCAGCTCACAACGCAAGACATTGTACACGAGGGGGACACGGCGGGATATGTTGCTTCTACACTTCTCCAACGTTTTTGACAGTGCCTCACGAACGCCTTCTCAATAAACATTGTTGAAGACCGAGCATACTTACCTTTATTATCTTATAACTGTAAGATAAGTAGCTTTCCGCATATAAAATGGACATACAGTTTGAACTGTAAAGACTACTATCAGGGAAAAGGCGGCTTACCAACATTCGTTCAGCTGCATGAGACGAGGCACGTGATATGTCAAAATTGATTCAATATTTCTATGTTGACTCAATACTTGTATTGTTTAACCTTTTTGATAGATTTACTGACTAGCATGTTTAGCATGCAAAAGGCACATGGTGATGTATGGGGTCGATTATACGATTGTACGAATCGCACTTGTTAACCATGTCAACCATGGTTTGGCGCTTTATCTGCAAAGGTCGCTTCCGTGTCATCATATGGATGTGAAAACATGAATATAGATAAATCAACGATGGTCAAGTCCAGGCCAACTATTGTCACGCTGACGCCAAAAATGCTGTGACAAATTTGCATGTATGGTAGTGGGTCTAGTGCGTCTTGTGGGTGCGTCTAATTGAAGATTTCATATCTAGCTGGTGAATGTGGTGGGTGTGTATAGTCTATAAGACCTAACTTAGATGTTGACTTAAGAGACTTATTTGGGGCTTTATGCTTCTAAAGTTTGAGTGAAGATTATAAGTGCGTGAATTATGGCGTTGATAGAGCGCTATGACGAAATTCGTGGGTGACTATCTGAATGTTTTGGAATCACTCGAACGTTATGATAAGGCGGGTTGGTAATGCATTCATTGAAAGGATTCAAATCAGTGCATTGAACAGTTGGTATTGTCAGTACAAGGAACATATTAATACAGCTTGTCTCAGGAACAGATGGGTATGGGCTTCAGGGGGGAGATTGAAATGATGTCAGAAAATGATGATAGACCTATAACGGAAATAGATGTATGGTTAGGCCAGAGATAAATGGTTTCATGTATCCGACCCATGTCGGCGTCAGATGAAGATTAATATTGGCGTCAGGAGACAGGTGACATCAGCAGCTGAGGTATGTAACAGGGAATAAATGAGCACGGGGCTTCTGATCACATATCCATTTATATACTTCGCAAACACATCAGCTATGACCTGCACCAGATGATGTTGACCCTTATTAGATGACCTTGAATGTCCTTTAGACGTCCTTTACAATTGATTATAACATAAACCTTAAGTATAGGATACCATATTTCTGCATTACAAACCCTTTTCATAAGTGCATTTACTTTACTGATTTTCTCTGTTGTTGCTTGCTACATTTATGCGCGACGTCCTTCTTATAAGTGGGCAGGTTTGTAATTTGCTGTATTAACCCTAAATTAGGCATTAGGGTGTAAATCAATAAAATATCGCCCAGCGATGGACCACAGGATTCTTACCAAATCTTACTTGCTGCTCAGCTCATCATAGCAACGTTTTTGTCCGCTATCAGCGAAGTCATCAAATGTTCAGGTAGTGCAGGTTTCTCGAGACTTGCATATATATGTCCCTGGCTAAGAGTATTTGGCTGTATCGTGGTCAATATAACTACTTGACTACTGTTCCATTCGTATACCTAGACAATGCAGCAAATGCCACCCATCTGGAGTAAACTTGCATGTGTCCTTCTACTGAGCGTGTACGACCAAATAGTCAGTAACTTTACACACTGGATAGTGATGATGTTTATATTATGTTTACGTACCAGAGACCAAGGGTCGACTATTTCCAGCATTCGAGGACCAACACAGATAATGTTACATTACTGTACGCTGGTCGATCGATATGTATTAATGCTCCTCGCCCACATGCCATGCCAATATTCATCGTTGTTCTCGTCATCAATCATGCGCCATCTTGTGCGTCGGTAGCAGCTGCAACAACAGATACTTGAATCATCTTGCACATTTCAATTAATGCCGCTTAAACAGTTAGGTGATGCAATATTTAATGACCAGTCAAGTTGTGCGCTGTCTTGAGTTCGCTGTACCTTGGTGATGAGCCGTTTTAACTTGATAATACGAGCATTCAGAGAAATATAGCAAGTTCCTCTGCGATACCAATATCTACCATATTAACCGTGAACTGCCTAGAGAGTAAGCCACAAGTGTATCATTTTTTTAACTAGGGTGATTGGTCAACTAACAGGAGAAAGCGAATATAAAGGTATGCAAGTTCTCAACGCATCATAATTCTTTTTTCTATAGCAAAATTGTCATTGGCTATGAGAGGTGGAAATGCGGATTGAGACACGACTTACCCCATAGGGTCTCGACATTAGCCGCTGCAGGTTTATTCGTTATGTACGTGTCAGGCAATAAATGCCGTCGGCATTCTTTGCATTATCACAAAACTAATTTATATTGCAAAATACGACATGTGTACAATAATGTTGGTGAATAGAGATGTGTTGGTGTGAGACTTGGTTTACATATCAACACAGCACATTCATTTTGTATGCGCACTATGTTATTAGCCTAGTGTGCAGATCACTTATGGTGTAATAAGTGTACTAATGTAGCACTCACCAAAACAATTTAGTGCTGTATGGCGATAAGAAAGCGTAAGATAGAACATGGGAGCCATGCCTTGAGGCATCTATTGTTAGCATTCTCACCGATAAGGGATAATTTACACCCAAGCGTACCTACAGAGCTACCATTAATCCACAAATACATGTACGTATTTACCTATGCAGGCAAAAGCATGCGCGCTTGCATTTGCAAACAGGTGTGTATGAATGGGTGTATGCATGGTTGTTGGTAAGTGTTTGGGTCTGCATGTATTCATGAGCTGATGCATGTATGCATGTATGTATGTATTAATGTAAGTGTGTATTTATGTGTTTATTAATACTGCATTTGCGGACACTATATTGCCGGACAAAAATATTTGCCATAACATATAGGTGTGCGGCATATATTTCAGATGTTTGTTTTATCACTCTACGGACATGAAATCGCATTCCGTTTATACAAATGTGTTCTTGTGGTACTGAAACTGTTCAATAATGTGCATTTTATTGTATTCGAGGTAGAATTATTTATTATGGAGTAGTTTGATATCTTGCGCATGTATCTTTTTTTACGCTTAAACCTATAAATGCCAGACACTTTTGATTTTTGCAGATTATTCGTTCTATACGGAATTCATTTTGGTGATTTTGTAGATATCTTATTTATCATTTAGCATGGATCATAGTCCTAAACGCAAAAACATTTAATGAACTCCTTTCAGCATGACATAGACCGAGGTTCGTGCATCTTCCATGGATGTTGGCATCTATCCGAGTCTCAGGCCAGCCTGTTGTCAAATAACTTTGTGGCAGATACCTATGCGGTACAGCGTTACATTGCTCTCACGCGTTCTGATGACTGGAATACGTTAATCTATTCATTTGTCGCGGGATGATAACAGAAATTTGAAAATATTGTCCATCTCAACTGTGCTGCTAATGGGGTCTTTTTCCAAACACTACAAATGCAGGTCACACACACTGTCCGGTATTTGTGGAATTTAGGCAAACTTAAATATCTCAACTGCGCTGTAAATAGGGTCTTTTCCCAAACACTACAATAGCAGGTCATACACACTGTCCGGCAAATGTGCATGTAGTTAAGACTGTCCGGCAACCCTAAAATTTAGCAGTATGTATGTATGTATGTATATGTATATGCCTATGTATGTATGTATGTATGTATGTATGTATGTATGTATGTATGTATGTATGTATGTATGTATGTATGTATGTATGTATGTACTTGTATGTATGTATGTATGTATTGTATGTATGTATGTATGTATGTATGTATGTATGTATGTATGTATGTTATGTATGTATGTATGTATGTATGTATGTATGTATGTATGTATGTATGTATGTACTGTATGTATGTATGTATGTATGTATGTATGTATGTATGTCTGTATGTATGTATGTATGTATGTATGTATGTATGTATGTAGGTGTATGTATGTATGTATGTATGTATGTATGTATGTATGTATGTATGTATGTATGTATGTATGTATGTATGTATGTATGTATGTATGTATGTATGTATGTATGTATGGTATGCGCACCTGCACTAGATATGTCTTCCGGCCATGAGGGTATACCCAAAGCATGTCTTGAACACACTTTTGTCGTATCATGATCTGTGGTATGGAGATGCACACGATACTCACTGGTGATAATAAAGACTCGAACTCCAGGTGTAGGGTTTATTAGAACTTCAACTTTATTAGCTGACTTCAGCTTTTGTATTTTTGACGTAACTTTGCCTATATTTCAGAGAGAGATGTGTTGAGCTCGGAGACCGGACGAGAACTGATTTTGAAATATTAAGTGCCTCCCTCAACGACTAAGGCACGCCATCCCAATTCTCTTGGTACGTGCAGTAGCCAAGTCAGTGAGGGTTGGGGCCTTCGGACGTTGCCTGGGAAGGATGGCCATGTGGCTCTGGAAAATAGAGTATGTATGAGGAGAGGGGGAAATGGCAGTTGACATGTAGGTCACACCAGGATCTGGGAAGCTGGGGTTTTTAATTTACATCAGCTGTAGAGGGTTACTCCATCAACTGATGACTGACAGGGTACGTTATGGTGATGGGTAGGTTTGTTGTCAATTTGGCACAACACTTATATCCACCAATGTGGCAAACATTTAATGAAGTTGAATTGCATAGGCGAAGAGCATTCAGTTCTCTAGGTTCTTCGATTCAAATATTAATAAATCCAACAGATAGTTAAGCCTAGTCTCCTGCGTGAAAATGTGCTTTCAAAATCAAGCACCGGCTCTCCATAATCACATTGTTATAATAAGCTCGTTCTTTTTTTTGGGGGGGGGGGGAGACCATGCATATATGCATGGGGGAGACCATGCATATATGAGAACATCTGAAAAAAAAATGGAGATGTTGGACTTTCAACTCACACTGAAATCAACAACATTACTGTTGATGCTTGTTTATATAACCTGATTTCCTCGAATAAAGCAATTGTCTGGGATCTCTCCCATACAAGTGCATTGGTACAAGGCTTACTAGCGGCCAGAAAAACAAGTGTAGCCTGGAGCGAACGATGGATTCTGAACCAGTCACCTTCCATGTCGACAGTGTGAAGAGCGATAATGGCGGATATTGGTTCCCCTGTATTTAAACTTTGTTTAGCAATGTAGTGACGGACTCCCATATGTATATCAGGACAAATTGTTTAGTTACATAGCCAATATACAATTGATGCTACAACTTAATCTCGGTCATACATTTTAATTATATGGGCACTTGGCCGCAAGGCAACAATCGGAATTATAATGCAGAGAAAGACCGTTTTCTTGTGAGAAAATTCATGCTGCTCTTGGTGGTACTGGAACATTATTTTTCGACTGGGAGATATGTCTTTTATGCCACTTCTTTCAATTGTAAATATTAAAATGATATGCTCCGATCAAAAATGTTTCGTTGACATCACCTGAAATAATAAAATCTTACAAATATATATCTTTGGCCCAAATATCGGCCAATTAATAATTTTTTTCGTAGAATATGTTACGTCAACAATTAAAATGTAATGAATTTAAAGTGAGAACTCATTAATAAATGAACTTTGAATAAGTTTGCAAACGCTGCCAAGTTTGGATACTGATCATATACACAACAAAATTCGTATATCCATATAATGACGGATATGATGGTAAAACAACCCCATTAAAATACGCAGATAAGGTATATGGGCACCAAAAGGAGTCGTTCATTTTAAATTGCTTATGTATGACCATGAAATGCGACCTTCACAGAGAGGACCTAGGGTTCCAGGATGCAAGCCTCAATCCTTAACTAGCTAGTGCCTCTTGTGCTTAAACTTTTCAGGGTCGCTATCAAACGTCAAAATACAAGCAGTTAATAGTCGATAATCGAGTTAAAATGTGCTTTATTGAAAATTGAGCATCTGAAACATTAATCATAATGAATGATGTGGCAAGTGTAATACATAGATTTTGCGTGTGAATCATGTAAAGGTGAGACATCAGCAGCCATCATTTTCGAACATTGTGATGATATAGCGTTGCCAGCTCGGCGCTAACAGCTAACCGTTGACAGAACTAATTGATAGCTTTGTTTGGTGTCAAATATTAAGAGTAATCCTGCGTTATATGCATTCTTAGCATACTTCATATAAGAATATGATATATATATATAGAGATTTATATAGATATATATCAATATATTCTAATATATATCGTATATATGCTTACAATATATATATATATATATATATATATATATATATATATATATATATATATATATATATATATGCTATCTCTATCTCTCTCTTACCTGCCTATCTATATATATATATCTATATATATATCCCCTGATCATGCTATTACCTGCCTACAGATTGCCTATCATCCCAGCCGTTTGGATGCAGAAACACACTCAACAATTACTTTCACATAACTTGAATCTCGTCTTCATGCTTGCAGGAAGCTGGGCATTAAATGCTCTTTTGTGAAAGATAACTTATCTTGGAGCCAAGAGCACACATTATTTTCGAGAGACACTGGGACTGGTACAAGGTGTATTACCTCACCATGTCTCATCTACCACGATATTTGTCAACACTGTCTATATTTGTGACCCTGTGCGGCCTGTGTATCGGTCTCGCATCGCTCGCCTATGTCTGTAAGCCTCAAACCTTTGGATCAATGGTAGAGAAGCAATTACCATCGCCCGCACATCAGGGACAAGCCAACTGCAGCCATTCTATTTTAAGATCGTTCTACAAGACATACAATGCATTTCCAGAGTCTGGAGGGTGGTTGAGCGACCAGAAGAGCAAGACAGGTGTATTATTTGAACCATCGATATGCAAGTTCAGTAAATGCGATGTCTTCAACATGTTTATAAAGAAGGGTATAACATATGTCCTGTTTTTGGGCGACTCTCAAGGCAGGTATAGCTTCGGTGGCGCAAGGAAATATATTACAAGTTCATATGATGTGAGTTGCACTTCTATGCGATTCTCCAACAGAGGTCAGTTCTTTTCACGAGATGGCGTGAAGTTATTAAATGCTGATGATAAGAAGGGTGTTTTCCTCCCGCGTTGCGTAGTCACAACCATCATCTGCAAACGACCGGGATATAACTTCACAGTCAAGATGCAATTCATCCGTATAGCTTTTTGGAGTGAAGCTGTCATCGTATCCGGTTACCACAATATGCCAACATTCCAATGCCTCTTTGTTGAATTTATCTTCAAATACTATCTTCGTAGCAACCATCCGGATCTGGTTGTCATCTTCTCGCTATTTAACCACTTGAAATTACGAATGAACATTACCAAATCTGATTTCGTTAACCACTTTATGCCACTTCGTAGTTTGGTGCAGTCAGCATTGCCGCAAACTACGTTGGTTCAGTGGTTGACAAACCCCATGGAGTTTGAGAGCGCCCGAAAAGGAGCTTCCCTGAAATACAAAGGCGTTTTGTATGATGGGCACCTATCCGGGGAAATTATGATTCTATTTTCACGATGGATGTTCGACGCCTTGGCTGACGTTTTGCTCAAACCGGATTCAAACCCCACCTTGGATTTTTCAACGTTGCTAACATGACGTCTTCCCTGGTTAACCGAAGCCTTGATGGAACTCATCTTGATGGTCTGTGGTATGAGAAATGGATGGAATATATGCTTGAGACAATGTGCCATGGTCTGTAGCAATGAACCTCAGCGGACACAGATCATATCATCCGATTGAGCACAGTTGGCATTGTTTTTGTCTGTAAGGTGATTTGCACTTGCATTGGGTAAAGATAATGAGAGAGCAGTGTGATGTTGATTCGATTTGTGGTTGAGATATCATACAATACAATGTGTTTTACTTGCAGTACTTACGGTGCAAAATAAGACTAACAAGACGTACATTAGCGGTTTGAGTGAAGCTTTTGTAATTTGCATGATCCTACGTTAGTACTTAAAGTGGCATCAAACAATAATGTTCATTCATTCTATTTTGTGTGTTCTGCGAGATATAAAGCAATCTTTATCATTCATTATAAATTACATGAGTAATCATGAGAGATCTTGCAACGGACGCCGTTTCAATTAGCGAACTAGCTGTCGTACTAATTTATCGCTATTTACAGACACTCTTAAGTCTTTTTTATCCATGGTTTCTTGAGAATCTGTAAGTATACTCAACCTTACATTTCTCATATGAATGTCGAATTAGAATTCATAAGTTATGTTTCTTTACTGATTTTGAAAACAGAATTTGCATTTGCCCGTTGACAAAATTGACATGGCTGGTAGTGATCAGTGCTCAATGAGTCAGCCCTGGCCTATTGTCAAATTTGCTCCATATAACTTTACCCTTATGTCTCCCAGTTTGTATCATTATGGTGTGGATATGTAAAGCCCAGAACTGCAATAATTCGCATCTAACAGGACATAGTGAGCATGTTTTTCCCAAGAAAAATGCTCGAAAACAATTGTGGATGCGCTTTTTTGTACCAAGATAGCAAATTTTGATGTGCCAATTGCAACCTCTAGGAGATTTCTGTGCAGTGCACATTTCACTCCAGAGTCATACCAGGACCGGCTAAAGTTCGAAATGGGCATGTCACGATCCTGGCAAAGTCTTGAGTCAATAGCTGTCCCAACCATCCATGCAACAGCATCCGATGCTAACCCACTTAAGCGGCCCTTGTAGAGCATTGTCAAAACGGGATAAAGGTTAGCTGTGTGCTAGGAAAGATGATATATCCCATATTGGTTCCAAACAAGTACCCAAGTCTTATTGGATATTTAGAAAATACTGCAACTGTTTTAACACAACATGTATGTGTTAGTGAGACTGTAAGCACTGGACATAAAGCCAAATATGATATTCAACCTACATGCATACACACTGCCTTTTCATCCAGCCATGCAGTCATTGAGTTGATGATAACTAATGTTGTTCCAAAGGATGTCCTACTTTCCTAAATACGCACTGTGAAATATACTGTAAATCAAATCCATGCAGACTACAAAAGATGATTTGTGTTTGTTGATTAACAAGTGGTGATGTTCAGAAAACCAAGATATGGTCATTATAGTTTTGGTGTTCCTTGAGTTTATCTTTATTTTGTATGATTTTAGAAGTTACGAAACATCAAAACCTCAATACTTCATAGATAAATGTTCACAATAGATTACTTCGTTACGTTCTCTTGTATTTGGAGAGGTTCCCTGCATTCACTGTCATCACTACCCTCTTCATCATCAAGTACCGATTTTACCATCAGCAACAGTGCTATAACCCTTGTCAACCTCCACCGCCCTAATGAAATTTGCTTCCTCATTGAATTCACAGTAGAGAACGTAAATGAGTAATCACAACAGATTAAATATTTCATGATCGGCCATTCTTGAGCGATACCCAACTAAGAAACAAGTTACAGACAATTTTCATTGGAAAATAGACAAAAGATATCAACAAACAGGTGTTATTGTAGTAACTTTGCATGACTGCATCACAAATTACCTGGATGGATAACAAATGAAAAGCTGCTTGGTATGGCAGAAATTTATATTTGTTTTAAAAACTACAATTGATTCATGGTATGTACCCTACTAATTTTCCTTGTGAGAGGTGGGATTTCCTGTGTTGTACACTTGTTTATTTCTGTCTCCACTCTCAAGTAAAAAACTGGATTCTCCAAGTTAGTGGCAAATATTGATATACTATGAGGGAATAATGGATAGATTGGCATTACAAGTTGGAAGGATGTATCAATGAATGGATTGAATATAACATCCAATCACAGATTATCTGGTAAGTAATTGATAGTCATACATGAAAGGGCACACAAATCCTTGTTGACTGACCAGATATTTACATAGTGGTAATGTGGAGAGTTCATTAAAGTTAATAATAACAGCAATGCCCTACAAACTCTCCATCACACACTGATGTATGACTGGAATTGCTTCATAAACTCTATCTTATTTATCATGTTTAATGAGGAAAAAAACATAAAAAAGGCACTGACATGGAATACGTTTTAGCTGCAAAACTACATTTTTTCAATGTGCACCGTAGGTTAATGTACTTACACAATATTGCCACCGACTTCAGCTGTCTAAGACCACATATCAAAGGATTAATATACCTGTACACATATTTTTAATGGGATGGAAGAATCATATATCATGTTACAAATGACTGGAGTAGTTGTACACCATTTTCAAAGGGACTGATATAGCTTTACACAATATTATTATTATATATAATTACAATTTCCTGGCTCAGCTGCAAATTATATTTAAATTTACTACAGTAGCCATACACCATATTTTGTTTCAACTGGAGTTGCTATACCTCATTTTTCAATTGGCTGGAGAAGTAGTAATTCCTATTTCAACGAACTGAAGTAGCTCTGGACCACATTGCAATAGACCTAAGTGGTCATACACCGATTGTCAATGGAAATAATAGCAGATGAACGATATGTCAATGCACTAGCTGAGCTGTAGATCCTTTTCAAATGAATTACTCATTTACCACACTTAAATGTTTCCGAATAGCCATACACCATATTTCAGTGCATTGCAGTAGCTGCACAACATATCAAAATAAGAGGCAACAGATGTACATTTCGACGGACTAGAGCTGTTGTGCACCATATTGCGACGGGGCATAAAATATGATGTACACCACCTGGTTCTCGCCAACTGGTCTAGTTATTTCGTGTTCTATGAGTAAAGAGATGTTGTATGTGAGTGGAGTTGGAGAAGACAGGAGAGGGGCGTGGCAGTGTGACATGAAGTCCGTCACATGGCGTGCGTGTGGTAAACCGGCAGCTGGAAGAGAGCGGCATTGTAAGTGTGTGAGTGAGGGTCGTGTGTACGTACGTCAGTGGCAGCGGTGGGCGGAAGCTGGTTATTTGGAAGTGATGGTGAGTGGGTGATATCCGGTGTGGTGTTGTACAAGACTCAGTCTGGTGACATACCCAGATACGAGACTCTGTGTTGTACCAGACATACCAAATCACCTCAGTGCTGTGTTCCTCAGTGAAGACCACACACATATCATATCAGTGGGTGGGTTTTCCCGGGATAAAACATCACCTCATTATGTATATAGAGCATCAGTGACTGACGTCATCGGAGGTACAGGATCAGGGTGGGAGAGAGTGATGGCGGACGGGGTTCTGGGGAGCTGTCTGATAATTGGTGGGGCTGTGTGTTCTGGGTTAATTCCGTTGTCATTATTCAAATGAGTTGCCGGGTCAATACACATGGTATCATTGTCTCGCAATGAGCCGCTCTGCTTCATGAATTCTATGTTATATTGAAGTATGCTGAGCTTTCATTGATAACAGTCTATAAATTGTCGTTACAAATCATGTTAATAACATGTTATGATGAGAATTGACATGGTTAAGTTTTGTGACGGCTTATAAAATGTCTAATGACATGAACGGAACTGAAAGTTTCAGTAAAACACAGACTCCTTTATTGACCTCGGTCGTCAACTTGTTACTAATAAACGCGGTGCTGTCGTGGCTTGTGGTGTGGCGTATTGCACGTGTTATGCCGTAAAAGCTAATTAATTACGTGAGGCGACGTTTACAGATGATAGGATACAATCACTTACACATTGATTTGATACAAAGGACGATATGTACATTGAGTAGAAGCTATTGAATTCCTCCATAGCAAATCAGAAACAAACAATTATTATGATATGTATTGAAACGTGCTTAAAGAGATCCGAACTTATAGAGAAACGAGCTTAAATATATCCTTGCTTATAGTAACGGGTAGAGGCACGCGCTTATAGAGAAACGTGCTTACAGAAGAAGCTAGTAGAGATACGCGCTCATTGAGAGACAAGCTGAAAGAGATCCACGCTTATAGATAAGCGCGAAAAGTGCTCAAAGAGATCCGTGCTTATAGAGAAACGTGCTTAAAAATATCGGCGCTTATAGAGAAACGTGCCTAAAGATATCCGTGCTTATAGTAACGGTTAAAGATACGCGCTTATAGAGAAACATGGTTACAGATATACACACTTGAAGTAACGGATAAAGATAAGTTCTAATAGAAAATTGTGCTTAAGAGATCGGCGATTATACATAATTATGCTTAGAGAGATCCGCGCTTATAGAGAAACGTGCTTAAAGAGATCCACGCTTGTAGTAATGCAGTGAGATATACGCACTTATAGAGAAAACGTGCTTTAAGAGATCTGCGCTCATAGAACATTGTGCTTAAAGATATCCGCGCTTGTTGTAAGAGGTAGGGATATGCACTTATACAGAAACGCGGATACATATATCCGCGCTTGCAGTGACGGGTAGAGATACGCGCCATTAGAGTAATGGGCTTAAACAGATACGCGCTTGCAGTAACGGGTAGAGATACGCGCCATTAGAGTAATGGGCTTAAACAGATACGCGCTTGCAGTAAAGGGTAGAGATACGCGCCTATAGAGTAACGCCTTTAAATAAATCCGCGCTTGTAGTAACGGGTAAAGATACGCGCCCGCGTGCTTGCATGCTTGTAGTAACGGGTAGAGATACGCGCCATAGAGTAACGTAAATAAATCCGCGCTTGTAGTAACGGGTAAAGAACGCGCCCATAGATTAACGTGCTTAACGAGATCCGCTTGCAGTAACGGGTAGAGATACGCGCCATAGAGACGCCTTTAAATAAATCCGCGCTTGTAGTAACGGGTAAAGATACGCGCCCATAGATTAACGTGCTTAACGAGATCCATGCTTGTAGTAACGGGTAGAGATACGCGCCTATAGAGTAACGCCTTTAAATAAATCCGCGCTTGTAGTAACGGGTAAAGATACGCGCCCATAGATTAACGTGCTTAACGAGATCCATGCTTGTAGTAACGGAGAGAGATACGCGCCTATAGAGTAACGCGCTTAAAGGGATACGCGCCAGTTTAGATCCCCACTTTTAATGATGAGTATTGATGCGTGCTTATTGAAACAGAGACATAATTACCACAAATAGTCTGTTTGTCTTCACTGTGTTAGACTCCAAACTGCACCTAGTAGGACGTAAGACAACGTTAAGACAACCATACCTCGAGCTGCTTACGTCTTAATGTTACGACTAGTCATCCGATAATCGGAAATTATCACCGAATCGAGACGTTATGAATTGGTTCCGTGAAAATATCGCGCTCGGTCCGAATCCCGACACGTTATAACTTAACTATTCCGGTCTTCACGTTTTAATATAAAAAAATGGAAACAAGCCAGGCACTGGTTCGAATCGTATATAGATTCAATGGAAGACTGACCATGCATACCACACAGATTCAATCAATTTCTATTTCTTTTGAAATTTCCATATTCCAAGTTAGAAAGTAAGCTGACAAAGGCAATACCTCTTGCCTCACGAGTCTATATGCCCTTTGATATTTGAGTGTTCCCTGAGGTAAATTTTGATTGTAATTCGATTCAATGAAAAAGATTAAAAAACATGTATAATAAGATTGTACATCATTAGGACAGTTCTGACAATGTGAGTTGCGTTATGACTTTCGTAAATCAAGCTGATCCTTTCGGAATATTATGAATACTTGAAACTTTATTGCTCGACAGAGATGGAGGAATTATTTCAGCCTGTTTGAAACTTTAAGATAGAGAACTATGAAAGTAGCTTCTTGCGAATTGCGCAGGGTAAACGATTTCTGAATTTCAAAAGTATGCAAACCCATACCATATATCTCACGTCCCTGATCTGCAAGAAATCTTGTTGCTTGATATCTGAGTATTTTGTTTTTTAATAAACTTGCTAAGAAGTGTTCCTCCATGAACAGGGTACAAAGCAAATAACTTGCACTTTTGTAACCAAGTGGAGTTTATGTTCAAGTTTTACACATCCAGAAACACAGGGAGCATACATATCTTCGTCTCTCTGGTCTCATGCAGCAATACATATGCAACGTCTACTGTCATCATAATGGTTTCTCCGCTTAGTGATTTTTCCAGTGCTAGATACTGCAAGTGAATGTATTAAGCCTTTTGACCATTTTAATATGATTATCTATTCTTAGGAACGGACAAAGATAATATTTCAAGGATGATGTCTGTGGATTTTGAATATAATGGAAAAATCTATTTTAACAACTAAATATTTGTCTACATAACCCGAAAACCTCAATATCTTCCCGACAACCATATATACTTTGAACAAAGTGGTCGAACCAATATTCAAACATGAATGTTAAACATGTATATTTGAAGTATTAAATGATTTGATTGATTTTAAGGTTTTAATACCAAAAACTACCAATGATTCATAATGATCATATTTACAACAATACACTTTTTCCCATCCATGATGGGAGAAAATGATTTTGAAATATCGGAATTCGACAGTACACGCAAATATGTATAGGCACGAAAGGTTGGATGTATGAATTATTATCTTGACCATTCGTGGAGGACCTTTAGAGGACCAGCAATATATACCAGGAATAAAAAGTGACATAATTTTTTTTAATTTGCATTAAACCTTGTCATTATATCTATTTAAATATGCCGAATAAGCAATTAATGATAGCAAAAAATGAACTCTCAATGAATACTGGAGCCATGCTGCTGTTTTGCCAGTATATGGACCTGTTCATCATGCGGTTGATCCGACAAATGACCTCCGAATTAGTTATTTGAAACTGAGCGCCGCCTGCTGCGTACCATGCTTAGCAGTTGTATACACACATCGAGTTCCTGGTAATATGTCACACTCTGCTAGCGATGGAAGTTCAGCAACAAGCAGCATTTTCTCACAAGTTGCTATGACGTCATCACGACGCATGCGTGACGCCAGTTTAGCCACAATTATCGGCGAATTCTGTTGCAAATCAACATCGAGTGCGGTAACAGCTTTGTTTGTGAATCCATTGTCCAATTGAATATGGCTAAAGATGTCAGTCAGGACTTCCCGTGGATAGCTTACTAGTTCTTCATATCTAAACGCAGGTGTTTTCCCGTCATGCGCATGGGATAAATAATACTTTACATTGGTCATCCAAACCCATGTGGCCCATTCCCATATTCCTTTGTTTGGGATTCCGAGCGGGTTATTAGGAGCCAGGAATCTATCACCAAATAAACGTCCTAACTTCCCGTATTCATGTAGTTTAATGGTAAGGTACACGCCATGATTAAGCATGCAGAATCCGGCATGTTTCTGTATAAAAACAAGCTATACAGTGTGTGGGTGTGAGTAGCTATGGAACGTGATATGGAATATAAAGGGCAGTAACATTGCATGAATATAAATTAGTATTAGAGAATGTGTTCATTATGCAGAAGACAATTCAACCAGTTTGACAGACGTTTGGGTTGAGGTAGAGATTGATATCGAGCAAAAAACGACGATCATCGAGTTCAAACAGAAAGCGCACATCACCACTTATATTGCTAGATGTGTCATTATCAACAGGACGCTGCAATAAACACACCGTGCACCCCAGCTGGTACTTGAGTAGAAGCCATGATGCAGGCTGCATTTGATTTTATCAAAGGAATTGTATTGGTCTCCTTTAATTAATGATTCTAGATGAGATATGCTGACGAGAAAAAAACACGAATTAATTCCATAACTTTTCCCCAGGTACATCCAAAAGCATTCCGTCTGCGAGTTTTCCATTCTTAAAACTAACTGCAAATTTATTCTAATCGAGCAACGCAATTATAAAGGTTTTAAAACCTTTTATTTGTGATATCGCTGCTCATATGTACTTTCATACTTAGTGGTGCTATTTTTATTTCCACAATCAACCCACACATAGGATCTTCAAGATCAACGGAACGTTAACTACGAGTTTTGTGTTGTTTTGACTTCCTACAGCTAAACCTGGTCGGTCTTTAACTCTGTACCCCCATCATTCTACACAATACATATTCCACATATTCAGCCCATTATTATTTGCCTGATACAGCAGAGGCTCGTTGACTTCCATGCCACGCCGCATTATGATGCAATGAGCTAAGTGAGCTGCCGTGAAGCGACTTGTTTGAAGTCTCATATGAGTTAGATCTCTGGCCATGTCACAATTACTTTCGTAAATAGATTAAATAATGATGATTAATCACAATTGCTGCGATCACGCAGTAGCCAAATAGGTTCATTAGCGACTGTTCTATGGATTTGAAACATTTAAACGTCACATATTCCACCGACAACAATACGACCACAGTCATTGTGACAGTGGGCTGATGATGTGTGCTGTCATGACGTTAGCAGGAAGATACTGGAGAGATCAAATCAGCCATGCTATCTAGCCAGTTACGTAGATCTATCTATGATTACTCACACAAATTGGATGATAATAATACACACTACAGATCATGGATGATCTTGCTTATTCTCCAACTGCGTCAGTGCGGTAACTCATAATCAGTTCTACAATTCCCGCCAGCACAAAATCTACGAATGTTTTGTCGTAAAGACGAGACTCCGAGACGATATATATACAGTAATTATACTAATTTACTGGCAGACATCTTCATCGTAACATATTTATAAAGGGAGCACAGTAATTACAGTGGGCAAAGCAGATACGAGCCGCCACCAATCTTGCTTCAGATAATGAAACATTCACAGTTTATATTCCATAAAGGCACACGCATTTCCGTGCACGAAACATAGTCTAACTCTGCCAATTAACACATCGAGTTACCTGTATCCTTATCATCAGTCTAACTCTGCCAATTAACACATCGAGTTACCTGTATCCTTATCATCAGTCTAACTCTGCCAATTACACATCGAGTTACCTGATCCTTATCATCTCTAACTCTGCCAATTAACACATCGAGTTACCTGTATCCTTATCATCAGTCTAACTCTGCCAATTAACACATCGAGTTACCTGTATCCTTATCATCAGTCTAACTCTGCCAATTAACACATCGAGTTACCTGTATCCTTATCATCAGTCTAACTCTGCCAATTAACACATCAAGTTACCTGTTATCCTGTATCCTTATCGATTAGTCCTAACTAACTGCCAATTAACACATCGAGTTCGAGTTAACACCTGTTACCTGTATCCTTATCATTAGTCTAACTCTGCCAATTAACACATCGAGTTACCTGTATCCTTATCATTAGTCAGATCTGCCAATTAACACATCGAGTTACCTGTATCCTTATCATCAGGTTGAGTGCCGACTACAACATAATGTTTTTATATTACGCAAGCATCTACATTCACTTTCAGACCAGTTTATTTTCAAAGTAAGTTCCAAGACATGCACTTGAGTGTTCTCTGGGTGTGAATACAAGATTGGTGGACTGTGGTGTAACAAGCTCTTTGTCAGTAATTGAATCACATCCAAAGGTGACCTACCACGTCATGTGCCCATACTGTGTTGTTAGACTCTTCTTTGTAAGTTAATTTATCTACTTAGAAGTGCAGTAGTTTGAATACATGAGCACTCACACATAGTGATACACTTCATGTAAAAACAATTATCAAAGTGAGATATGAGAAAGGCAGTTCCATTTGGGAATGCAAATATTATTAAATTTGTATGATGATGCATAGAGAAATATAAGTTGTGATTACAGGCTGCGCGTTTGCATAGAGAAATATAAGTTGTGATTACAGGCTGCGCGTTTGCATAGAGAAATATAAGTTGTGGTTAAGGCTGCGCGTTTGCACAGAGAAATATAAGTTGGACGTTTGCACAGAGAAATATAAGTTGGATTACCCTGCCCATAAGTTGTGATTACAGCGTTTGCACACTTGTAAATGTTTCAAGACAGGGACGTTTAAGGCCCCCCATGGGTCTGCCCATTACAAATAAAGATCTTCTTGCGTAAAAAATGATTAATAAAAGGGCTTGTTCACAACATATCATCTCCACAAGCGTAAATACAACATGCACCTGTTGTCATTTTGACAAAAGCCGCGTATACAGCATTTACAACACGATGCATTAGCCATCTACCAAGAGAAGAAGAGCCCAGAAGGGAGTAAAGTGAATCAGGTAACACTACAAAATGCCGCAAGATTTTGTTTGTTCTCTCTGAATATATCATAACGTAGGCAGTTAAGAGCATGGTGTGGGCACTAATATCATAACGCGAGCACCGAGATACTAATGGGAGCATTAACGTAGTCATGCGATCCCTAATTGCATCATAGGTCTTTGATATTACAGCGGTAGCCCTAATGGTATATTTATGTCGATGGGCACCAACCCCTCGATGTGGGTACTGTTACCAAGTGTAGAAGGCTCAAATGTCATGACGAGACAACTTATATTGCATATATATAAATCATGATGAAAGTAATGATGACATGCCATGAGTCATCACACCAGTGGACAAACTGGAAAACTGATGCATGAGGACAAAACTGGTTGCATGGAAATATTAGATTCCGAGGTGTTCTATGGTCATGGTAAACGGATTAGGATGCAATTGACACTTGCCTAAGATGATTTAGCGACATATTCGAAATCTCAAGTGTGAGATGATAGCATTGTCATTTCGACGCATATTATCAGTTTTAACCTTTCCTGTGATAGCAAGGTAGCAGTCAATGTAATGCAGGCAATAGGTGATATCAACCGACAGCGGACGTAATCAATTTTCATGCTCAATGAAGCATGTCTTTTCTCTTAGCGAGGAAATATTGAACTGAAAAACAAGCATGCAAAACGAACTCGTTTATAACCAAGACTAAGGACAATAAAGGACGATTAACCTCAAAATTACATACCTAAATGCGGTAGTACGGATCGAATCAAAATCCTTTATGACATATTGTAAGCTGTCAATCGTGGGTTCGTCTTGTTTCAATTGTTCTTTGTCGAGAAGCTGATATCAGCGTTGTAGGGATATTACGATATTACGATTGATAAGACTAAATAGATAGTAGGTGTTCCAAGCATTTCACTTAATCTGACGTTTGTATACATTGAACTTCGCCCATTTGGCGATGCTTCGCCTTTCATGCCACGGACATCTACAATCACACACATTATAGCACGAATACACTATAATTAGTGTCAAGTCGACCCAAAATAACAATTTACTATATTTGGTTGCTTGCGTAATTAAGAGCATGAAATCATCCTTACGACCTTACACTGGGGTAGACGGGTACTTGACGAAGTAGTGGATTTTATGTCACTTACATGAGTTACCCACACAGGCAAACGCATCATTCATTATGAGATATATACAAAAGGTCCAGCCACGACCGGCCGACGGGAATAATGGAGGTTGGAACGAATAAAATGCAGACTAAAAGAGATAGATGTGTATGCCAGCCTGCGACGAGAATCGTGTTTGCGGAATAATATCAATGATTATTTTACCCTCGCTGTTTGAAAAGACATCGTCCCTTATAATTATACGTACAATTCACTTTACTCTTCTGTGATTGGTCCGATCTATCGGCTGTTGCTGCCAAATGGCTAACGGACATGTTAATTATGTACTAGCTAAAACCCCTTGTTTTATGCAGCTGTCAGTCCTTGGCGTAGCATTTGTGGGTGAGGAGAATGCTATTGTATGGTCTATGAGAAGAGCAATTGACCCCGTGCTGGATGACACTCCCGCAGTAATATTTATAGCGTCATAATTTAGATCGACCCGATGGGTCAATTATATTAATGTAAAACTAAGTTTACAGCATAACTTTATGAGGAATATTGTATTTCGTATTAACTCTTTCACGTCACTGCTTTGCGAATTCATTCCATTTCAACGCCTCCTTGGTAAACGTATGTTATGATCACGTCCTGTACGTCTTTCCAGATGAGATGCAGGGTAATCAAAGGATCATGGTTCTCCGTAAGTATAAAGGCATGTTGACTTGCATACTTATATCAAGCATGATTCTATATGGAATTCTAACCGAATCGATTTGTATGGCTCCAGTTTTGCCAGTGAAGTAGATAATAAACTATTCTACTGTGTGTACGCAACTTTCCAAGAAATGGCGCCTTGAAGTTTGGAACAAGAGAAAGGGTATCCTTCATCAACTAAATAGTAAATCATGCATGTAAGAAGGACGGCTGCCTGCTCGTCTCCCTTTTCATCATGTAACAAACTATCGACGTAATTGCATGCTGCAAGAGGGTTATTACTTCTGCAGCTGTATAATATGCGATACTACGGAAAAATATTTAACACATTATTGTGTAGCTTCTGCCAATGCCTGGCATTGTGTTCAATTCCTGCAAAAGTTGTGCACAAATTAATGGTTGTATTATATGTGTAATAACGGTGACTCAAGTCCATATGTATGCAAGTCATGTATGTATTTTACCACACGCGGTAGCTGGAACTAAATGTTTACATAACAATGGTCATCAAACATGAACTGGAAATGAAAGGCCTTGAATCGATAAGATCCAATTTGCTATTGCGCAAAAGCAACAAAATATGACATTCATCCCCCGATAAAATATCATTATACGAAATAGATAACAAATGCCTGAAACGAGCGCTGATATACTAAGTTGTCAAAGCCGGTTTTTCTATACATTTTGTGCTCAGTATTGCCTATAGTAAAGCCAGACAGTAGGGTCGTGCTCTTTGGTAGTCTGTTTCCATAGTTTTATTATGATGGTAATATTCGTAATCAACCCATGTATGCTAGATATACATAAATGCTCTTTTAATGCATGGTCAGATATTATTGTCTGCATTTGAATGATTAATTATGTCATTCATGGAATTTCTAATTGCTATCATAGAGTAACATTAAAAATAATTGAAGGCTTATTGTAAACCTTCAATAAAGCAATAATGTTAATTTGCAACTGTGATAGATGGACTGAACGAATGCATTTTAAATTGCAATATAATTGCACGCTCTTCTGTCAGAAAAAGCCAAATATTTTACATCGATTCTGTAATCTTGCTTCATCCAGACAGCACATAATGCGCAGTAAATTTAATTCATTATGAGTCAGTTGCACTTACTACCAACTTTTAAGATAATTTTAAGAATCCTTGTTATAACTTGATTACGCTCCAGAATATTGTTAAATTGTGAACGTGCCTAAATGCAAGACGAATATAAAGACCCGATGATTTCAAATGATTGTGCTAAGATGCCACCTGCAGTATGAATGCTGCACGCGACATAAGTGGCTCAGGTGAAAGCATCTGCTCGATGTTAAAGTATGTCTTCCAAGCCATATAACTTTGGTTTATAACATTGGTTTCAATAGATATAAAAACTTGAGTTGACGCCTTGGTTGCCTGCTCAATATTGGGTATTGAGTCGATATAAGAAGCACAACATGCCATGACGTTGTACCATCAAACCATACCGGGCATTATCGCTGTTCAGGACAAGGAAACGCCTTATCAAGTAAGATCATGTAATCTGATGATGCACAAACTACCACACTCTATTATCGATAATCGTGCGTTCACACTTTGTTTACGCACAAGACGCGATAAATACCATGAATCACGTCCATAATCAAGCTCCTATAAAACTCAGTGGTCATTTGTAAAGTATGTCCCTGTTAGCATTGTCTTTAATTGATTGACAATGGTACCAAGTAATGCCCGTCAAAGTATGAATAATATATTATGCATACCTGAGTGATTGGCATTTAGGGTTAGGTAACGTATTGGAAGACCAGAGCTTACCAAAATCCTTTTATTAACAATCGACAAGCGTTATTCTTTTGAACTTATATAAGAAAAGAAAAGAGTCTTGAATCACACTTTGTAAATATTAATAGTTGTTTCTAAATTCTAGAAAAAAAGGTACTAGAGGATGTAGCCCATATGATCAGTTAATATAAGGGTTCTAAACAATATATAAACCTTTACATAACATAGAATGTTACGATTTATTTATCTGTGATTTGACTAGCTGTAATATACCATAATCGCTTTCAAAAAGAACAGTAAACTACGAACTTTTTCAGTGATGGCCAAACGCAATCATGTCATAATCAGATGTAGGAAATGCACAATGTTCACATCCAGATTGAGGCAGCTTATATAATGTGAATTAACTTCAATCAGTCTGACCCATTGTACGACTCGCACGTGTGGCTATCTATGTCAATCTAATTTTACATCGCATAAATTAGATCCATAATAAAATTGCTACAGCGGTGTGGTGATGTTCTACAGCTAAATCATATGGGGTTTTGTTAAACCTGTTTCTAATTACAGTTAAAGCTCCCTGACGTATTAAAAAGTTGACACATTCATAATGCCCATACTTGGAAGCAAAGTGAAGCGCTGTGAATTTGGATTTTCCATTCCATTCCATTGATGTCTGCACCTTTAAAGATAAGAAGCTTGATAATTTTGAGATGTCCCCCAGAAGCTGCTGACATGATTGGGGTTTCGCCGTGTTTGTTCGGCAAATCTACATCAATACCCAGATCCAGGAAATAGTTCAAGCAGTCTTCATGGACTCCGAAGGCGGTGGAATGGATTGGATGGTTGCCATGTCTATTTTCCCGAACATTCAAGTCACCCCTTCGGTTGACAAGTAATTTAATGATATTGAGGTGTCCCCCAGAAGCTGCTGACATGATTGGGGTGTCGCCGTGTGTGTTCGGCAAATCTTCATCAATACCCAGATCCAGGAAGTACTCCAAGCAGTCTTCGTGGCCTCCAAAGGCGGCGGAATGGATTAGATTATTGCCATATTTGTTTTCCCGCACATCCAAATCAGCTCCTCGTTCAACAAGGATTCTGATGATGTTAAGTTGTCCTAAAAAAACAGCTGACATGATTGGGGTTTGGCCGTGTCTGTTTGGCAAATCTACATCAATACCCAGATCCAGGAAGTACTCCAAGCAGTCTTCATGACCTCCTAAGGCAGCGGAATGGATTGGATGGATGCCATGTTTGTTTTCCCGCGCATCCAAATCAGCTCCTTGTCCAACAAGGAATTTGATGACATTAAGATGTCCCCCAGTAGCAGCGTTATACGGGACGGAATATCCTACGGGAGAAAGCGAATTTAAGTTGGCTCCTTCATGTATAAGTTACTCCACACACTCGAAATGACCTTCATAAGCAGCTCCATCTACTGGTCGACTGCCATATTTCTCACAACGAGCTTCAATATTGGTGCCATTTCTTCTCATCATTGAGAGCGTCTCCAAGTGATTGCCATATGCAGCGTGGTGTGCGCAGGTCCGACCAATATCATTGGACGCGTTCACATCCACACCTTGTTCCAGGAAATATTCGACGCAGTCAGTATGACGTGGAGAGCTGACAAATGCATTGGCAATTCGCCAAACTCCTTTGCAAACACATCGGCTCCATTGTGTACAAATGATTTCATTTCCGACAGACGCCCATGCGTAGCTGCTTCATGAAGAGAGGTCATATCTTCCGTATTGAGTGACGACATTGCTTCTGGAATATTCACTGCTGCAAAACAAATATGACCTTAATTCTCTAAGTAAAGCCACCCTTAATAGCAGCATACATGAAGTTATTTTGTGTAAGTACTTACATTAGAGAGATGGTTCAATTTGTGGTGAATTCTCACACGCAATGGCTTTCAGATAATATTTTCACATGCTATTTATAAGCACCAAGGAATACAAAAACCCGAAAGAGTGATAAGATTTAATACGAAACGTTCAATTGACAACGTCACATGAACGTCTGAGTGTTTGAGCTTTGTCGTTGCTATCTGGTTAGGGAATTCCTGAATATCGCTTTCGCACCAAGTGTATCTTGATTCTTGCAATGACGTTATCGGTTTGTGGGATGATATATTCTAACTTTCAACTCTAAATGAACCGTTTTGTTATTTTAATGGGTATGAGACAGCGAAGCACATTTTAGCATCTTAATGCAATCGGATATTCATGTTAACTCTCCAGACACATTTTGTAATCAATCATTCGTCGTCAGAATCATGGTTGACTACTTACATGAGATTAACTAGAACGTCACATCGCCATACCACCTCCCTGACACGTTTGTGCTGAGTGACTGTCACCTAGTGCACTAGCTAGGGTCTCGGCAAATCGTTCCCATCCAATTATACTCCACCTCCAACTCAAAATGTTTGGCAATATCAGCTCTCGTAAGTGGTGGAGTCGAGCCCCTTGTAATGGTCCATCAATTGCTTCATGGAAGTAGAAGTGTCTCTTTTGAATTTCAGTGTAATGCTTTCCCAACATGGATTGAATTTTAAGCATGTAGTTTTTGAGGTAAATAGATGAGGCCATTAGTAACGCCATGGAATGTACATTTTGTCCTTTGAATTATTTTGCATAGTTGAATTATTTAACATAGTTATCGCTGTAACAACTGCAATGACTAAACCAATCATAATGGAGTATGTGTTTAATTGCTTCCAAAGAAACTCTCGACGAACCATCGGCTTAATGGTATTTTCAATGAATGAAACCTGTCTTTATGACAAGGCGATAAACGCAGGAAAGCAAATTTATAAGTACGCAGCTTTTTACACTTCGAAGAGACGAGCGCCAATCAAAACCACATACGCTCATCAGAAACAGGGATTCTATTTCACGTATCACAATCAGTTAAAAGTAAAGCCCCTGGTATAAACTGTCACTTGAAAGTAGGGAGTGTCTTTTGTGATAACTGACTGTTGTCGTGTTCTCTATTTCTGCATATATCATATACATATATAAACCATATATAAAATCATAGGCTCTCTTTAATCTGTATATGCTACAATTTGTGACTTGTTCCGAATCTTGCACTTTATTACTTGTGTCTAACTAGCAGCCGTCCAGTTTAGTATCAAGCAATAAGAATGAGACTTCATCATGTTGTTGTCTCGCCTTAACAGCAATAAAGAATGTTTGCCAGAGCTCCGTCCACAATAAAATGCTCTAGTGGTCGACCGAGGGCTGCATTGTCCTGCATAAAGGCTTTGTGGGGGACGTTGCAAGTAAAGAACTAGTTATTTGTGTGCCGACGATTTTTTATCGAGTGGATGCGCTCTACAATAAATCTCCCTGCCCTAGGCATAGAGTTGGTTAGGGATGCCCTCAATGGTCAATTCGACTTATATAATTTTTGGGTTGTAGAATTATTCTGTTTTGCTAGCAAATGAGGGATTAGCTGGGTCTTCAAATAGCAGCAAGATGCCTCTCATACTGCGAGCCGGCACGTTTAGGTTGATGTTCCAGAGTGTTTCACTTTTATTGTATGCAAGCTTCCTGTGGGGGAGCACGCGTCCATACAGAATCTCAAGCTGACCTGTGTACTGGGAGCAGACCATGCGGGCCTGATCGGGTTGGGTAATCATGTCATACTCCAATGAGATGCCTTCCATTGTGTGGCTATCGTCGGTGTCGCCCGTTGCATGAATCACACGGCTGTAGTCGTTGAAAGTGAGCTCGTATTCCAGTCAGTCAACATGCGCACTCTGTAGAATGGCATGTGGCTCTCAAGGAGTTCAAAGTCAAGCGGGATATAAAATCGGTGGCCAAAGGCATCAGCTATTGCCTTGTCCTACAACTCGTCCTCATCCTTGTCTCCTGCTCCTGGGACAATGACTCGTTTGCACCTAGATTGGGGAAGTAGACCAGCAGTTGTTGGTTCTGGTCAATAGTACTTAGATTGTCTGTAATAACTACAGCCTGCCTCACGCCCTTTACCCCTAGGGGTTTCGCGTGTCTGACGGTATGGAATTAGTTTGCGTCCGTAAGTACTTGTCATGTTTAATAACTGCGAGTTTATATTTAACGCAGTAACATGGAAGAATTTAATCACTCAACATTTGACGCCGCACAGGAGGAGGGGACTATGGGAGGGGAGAGGGATGAGGATACTAACTTCATAGAGGGATAGGACTTCATTGACGTACTTTTAGATACGTCGAGTACGACTAGTCCACTATGGGCTATTACTGAAATGTCTGCTGGGTTAAGAGAAAACAGGTGGTATCCCGAGGAGAAAAAATGTATTAGTTACAAGGTGGGAGGAGGCAGTGTCTAAGCATGAGCTACAGTCTACTCTGGAGTTTAGAGCGTCTAAAGAAGGAGACATTTGGGTTAAGTGGAGTTGAGAGTGGAAGCTTCTGACATAGAAGACCAATCCCATTAAATTCCTCTTGCCTAGTGGAATAGAAAAGTACATTGCACAGCTTGCTCAGGCTCTTGGAGTGACCCCTCAACAATCCACAAAAGGCAGCAAAAGCCCTTCAAGGTATAGACCAAGCTGCTGCCATAGCAGAAGCTGCACTTCCAGAGAAGTTAGAAATGAGCAGTCCCAAAGCAATGCCAGAGCAAGGTGGTGTAGATGAAACAAGCTTCAAAGAGAGTGTTCATAACGCTACAGAAGACCTAGGTTCACAAACGGACAACAAACTACCATTCAGAGCTTTTGGGGATTGACAAGGCTATGCAGACACAGAGGGGTGAACTGGTCAATAACCTAGCTAAGATGACTAAGAAGAAGCGAGAAGCTAAAATGGCAAGCCTGGAGGAGGATGGGGGAGGTAATAGATGAGTATAGAAATTTCAAGCTAATGAGCTTCAGGGCATAAGGATCTACCTAACGCCCGTATTGAGACTGCCTCTGTAAACCGATAAATGCTGCGGACTCAAATCAAACGCTTCAGGGAAACTATCAACAGACTTCTTGACGAGGACAAAACGCTAGCTGAGCCTGTAAGCGCCCTGTTTCGGGAGCAAAAGGTTAAAATCGCCACCATCTTCACTGAGATTGGATTGGCAATCTCGACCCTGGTACTTGCTTTGAAGGGTGGAGGGGACACTAGTCCAGCCCCAGCACCAACGCCGACACCAGCTGATAAACCCGGTTTAAAGGAATGTATTAAAAAACAGCTGAGCCCCTTGGCAAATGCCTTGAAGGGCCTGGCTGGTAAAACAGTAGCTGCCCTACCAGGAATCATTGGCTCCATCATATCATAGCTGCTCAAATCAGCTGCAAAGGTGGCTGGTTGGATGGCTGCACATATATGGGCAGCAGTTGTGGGGGTGGGGGGAGTTATACTCCTCATGCTCCGTGACCTACTACGTAGCAAGCCAAAGCACAGCTAAGACTATAGCGATTCCGCCTACAATAAGTGCGCCTTTTCTACGGGGGGTGGTCTATCAGGAACGCCGTTCTGGATAAGTGGAGAATGGGTGCTTATATCGTCAGACGGGGTGTCAAAGCTTCCTCCATTTGAAATTGCAGCATCCACATTGACATCAGTGCCAATCTGCTGTTGCTCACTAGCGATGGTAATCAGGTTGGTAACCCAGTTACCCTTCCAACGGTGAGGCTCATGTCCGACGAAGCCATGCAAAGGCCCGTTCCAAACACGTAATCAACATTTGAGGAAGCGCCGTGGAGCAGGTTTTGATACCTGCGGATGGATGAGGCAATGTCAACCTGTGAGTTGATAGCATCCTCAATATTAGCCTAAAACTTCTTTTGGTTGTCAAAGAATGTGACCGTACCTAATATATCTGAGCTTGTCTGCGCCTGAGCACCAAGGATGGCCCAAACATAGGTTCGAACACTGTCGTTGATCCGAGCAATACCTGGGGCTCCAATCGGTATTTTCAGCCACACCGAACTCATTGCAGAGTTCATGGTAGATTATCATGTCAAAGGTATTATCGGTGGCTGATTATGAAGCGTCATCCGGTAGTGCTACCCTCATTTCGTTCAGATGGTTCCGTATGGTGTAGTACACGTGAAACCTATAAACTGTCCTTATTGGTGGGACATCAGAAGTAAGGTGGTCTAACGCAGATACACCACAGCCGGTGGTTGCGCACCATACAACAAAATATACCTGGTTCTGCCAGTATTGCATGTGGTTGGTTCTCCAGCCAACTACATGTTCATCGTCGCTTTTGGCACCAAGCAGTGCTCCAACAGGTTGGAGAACTTCACTTTGAACGCCTCTGTACTGTCGTCTGCTTGCACCGAGATGAGGAGATGTATTAGCTGCTCAGGTGATATATGGGGTGGGTACAGCGGGCCCCGTTCCATTTCTATTGAATCTAAAGGCTTGTTTATCCACAGTGCTATGTATCAAACTCTGACAAATGTTCAAAGCGGCTGTGTCCCTGCAAAATGCTATTGACAACAGTGCAGGTGATATATGTGTTGGCCTAAGATCAATCACGTATACTGTGGGTTGGTATAACATTGAATCAAATATGACCATTGTATGGCGGTCAAAGACTGAAGGAAGCGAGGTGGTGCCCATTTGACACCTGGCCCCTGGAACTTCAAACTTATGCAGGAGGTATTTGTATCTCTAGATGGTTAATGCTTTAAATGGGATTAATTATTACCCTCTCAGTTTCTGATGGGCCTTTACGATGTGACGACAGTGTGTTAAAAAAATATTGGGTCTTGATAACGGTCTAGGTGGAGAATGGCTTACTAGAGGTAGTTATAAAGGTGACCGGCCCATCAACTTTAGCATCTTTAACCCACTTTTTGTCCACCTTGATCAGATCAGTACGACGCACAACATGCTTGATGGTGCGCCCACTGCGCTTCGTGAAGTTGTGGGCTTTGAGGGCGGTTCTTTTGGTGATATCATAACCACAAACATCGCTAATCCCGTGTCAAAACAGAAGCAAGTGGCGCTCTTCGATATGAATATGAGTGGTCGTATGGTGATGGTGCCAGGGGTCGAGACTCACGAGACTCAAGCTGTGAATATATCATGTAATCGAATGGTAAGATCGTTCGTATGGGGTTGTCTTCTAGTGTGGGCGCTGATACTGGTGATACAGCAGTCGCTCCTGTTATAGATGGGATAAAGCAATCGACAGGGATAAGTAAACATTCTGACCAATGGGCTGTTGTAATATCTTTTACACCTGTAACAAGGCAACGTTATTAACTTCTTTACACTCACTCCAAACAGAATGGTGACTTTTTCTGTAGTATCAAAACTGTGCTATCAGAAAGTGACACAGAAAGTGTGATGAAAAGTCTGTCTATCAGGCAGGCAAAACTCAAATACCATATAGTAGATCCCAGTGCTGAAGAAATCTGTACAGGTGTAAAGCCTCCACCAAGACCAATAAAGGTTAAAAAAACAAACTCAAAGACACGTTGGCCTATGTCATATGGGCTGCACGTCAACAAGGTGTCACTCTCTCAATTAAATTCAAAGAGGTGGATAGCCGCAAACGCTGTAGACATCTTGGCCTATGGACACACTAGTTTATCAACAAACTAGCATGGCCAGAACAACTTTGGTCTCGTTTGAGGGTTCGAGTCCGAGGAAAAGGGAGAATAGTATGGATGGTGGTTGTGTCCCACAACCGCCACTATGTATACTACTTATAATGGTTATCAGTAAAATAAATAGTGCATATGTATTAGTCTGGATAGGCAACCTTACTACGTTTACTGAAATAATCCTCTTGTATGACGTCTTGTAGGAGACACTAGCGTATGAGGATGAACTAGGAAAGTGGGTGGCTGCGGCGGCGAGACAATGGATACCTCTTACTTATGTTTTGATCTAGCGGTCATTGCTCGGAAACTTGGCGTCAGATATGCTAATTGCGCCACAAACGGAAAGTTCACAACTCGTATACAATCAGTCCAACGCCATGATATGGTTATCTCCAAAGG
>CM067353.1:89829380-89831880 GCA_034190875.2 Urechis unicinctus
TATCACAAGCGAGGCATGTTACAGACGTCTAACAGTTCTAGATCATTCAGTTACGGGTGGTTTTTGAAGCCACGAGTAATATTGATCGATTCTAATCTTCATGTTTGTCTTAAGAATGATAAAACTGAATCCGATATCTACAAATCAGGGATTAGTGTGAGGTGTAAACGTCAATCGCTATTCAGTCCTATAACACTCCACTATCAGTATTCGTATTTGCCCCCCCCCCCACCCCCATCCCCTGGCAGACTTATTTACCGGCTCTAACAGATGGATGTACCAAGGGATCTTGTCTACATCAACTTGCCTTATTTTGTAGCCCCTTGAAGGCAGCTCTCTTTTGCAGCATGACTACGCATAATCAACTGTTGCAGTATCACGCACCGTGCGCATGATTAAACATGACCTACTGAACTCATTATGCATGAAGATTGCTGAGTCATGGCTCGGAGTGACGTAAATATACCTCTCTATATACTGGCATATACCCCATTGTAAAGTAGCAAGTACCCCAATGTGGGGTATTTGTTACCCAGACATGGGGTATTTGCTACCGACATGGGGTACATGCTACCTGAAGGTGGGGTACTTGCGACTCATTGCTTGTGGCAGGGTTCCGACATTGCCTCACGGGGTAAATGATACCTTGTCATTACGGGAAATTTCACGGACAGGCATGGTAATGCACTTATTTCTGTAATAATTGAACCCAAGTATTGATAAAGTGCATGAGACGTTTAGTACAGTAACATGGTTATAAAACAAACCTGACTGAATCGATTTGCAGCATAATCTGGTGTTTTACACCCAAATGCAGTGCATTCGGAAATAATTTGCCTGGTTCGGAAATATAATTTCTGTGTATCGTAAACTTCGATGTCAATACAGTACGAAACATCATCAGAGTGTACCATCACGTCGACATGTCGTGTTCGCCACCTGGTTGCGTGTTTAAAAGACCCTCTCGTTAAATTCAATAACAAATCTGAATGGCCGTTGTTATCGGTTGAATGCGCAAACATTAGATTGGATGTGTCTTCTCAAAGAGTCACCCTGACACAGGTTAAACACGACATTACATATGCTCGCTATGATAGTTGGTTTGGTTGTTTATGAACATTGGCGATAAGTAAACTTTCAAACAATTATTCATCCGAACAGATTTAACATAATACGCTACCTTAAGCATGGTAAAATAAAATTCTTATATACGTTATTAGCGCTTGATATGGATGTGTTTATGGTTCAGTTCACAATTTTAGGTTGACCTACACGTGGCTCTTTGCGTTACTTTTCTGCTGATCTACGAATAGTCTAACTGTCCTATGGGCGGCGGGCTTTGAATCCAAAGATTCAGACACATGATGCACGATGCAAGCTCCTTGAAGTGGGAAACATGGTACAATTAGTTTTGAGGTAACGGCTACTTTGAGTTCTGGAATTGGATTATGGCATTAGGTTCTGGATGGTCACAGGGAGTACACCTTGACATTGGCGAACAAGTTACATATATGTCATGATTACGGAATCATGTGTGGACTGTATACGATTGAGAATGGACATATATCTTGCCTCAAGGCTGACTTTATGTCTTTGTGATAGTATGTAGCGTATTATATGAATTTAGATGTTAGAGACGTTATTGTCTCAATTTATATATTATAAGAATCAACAATTCAAAGTCATACCAAACCGGTAGCGTGTACATAATTCATTAGATGCTGTAAATGCCACCAATTGGTCAAAACAGTTTTCTTAATATGGGGTATACGCTACCTGGGCCATGGTACGGTCGGAACCCGACAGATTTTACCTCAGCCATTGGTATTTGTTACGCAAACTATGATACAATGCCACAACATACTCAAGAAAAGAGTTAGATAATTGTAACCAATAATCACTTCTATATAATTCAGATAAAATAGTGCTGCGTAAAGTATACTCATGGACGTTTTCCCCCACCCCGGGATAAGTATTAACTAGGACACGTAGCCTTTTGTAACTTAAGATATTAATTCTACGGACAATATTTGGGTGTTATATTGGAACAAATAGTAGCATGTATCTGATATCAACCCAAGTGTCTTCACCCTCGGGTGTAGCTTAACAATTTTAAACTGCAGCAAAATTGATTGGGGGCATGTGTAGGTCAAAAAGTTTTCCACGTCCATATCTTATGCAGCAAATCATGTGGTCATTACCACAGGTAGCATATAGCCCACGTTGAGCTAAAGCTATCCGGACTTGACATGTGCGGCAGTTTGGATTCTACATGATTCAATTCAATATTTCTAGATGCTAGATGCTTATTAGACATAATACCATGTCCATAGTTATATGATATCTTATCACTTTACGTATCATTACCACATAAATGAGCCCGTTACTATGAATCTTAAAATCCTTGTTGCCATGTCCTAACGCTAGACAGCTGCGATTTTTCAGAGTTCGTGGCGCTAAACCAACTTTCAATAGCGTGTTCCTCATATCGATGCCAACT